>CAUYON010078891.1:0-16148 GCA_963573935.1 Arctocebus calabarensis
AAAATACTCCAGATTGAAACACAGTTCTGAGACTCCACTGATCTACACAGCAACTCCTTCATTTGTAAAATGATCTGTTATCTAACTAGCCAAGGTCTGCACAGGCAAGAAGTAGTACTCAACTTGGGGTCTTGGTGTGTGCCACACCTTTTGGGGGCAAAACACAATTGTAAGAGGGTCTTTTCCTAACAAATGCAACCAATGTAGCATGGTTTCTTGTACCCTCAATGAATCCCCAACAATAAAAAAAAAAAAAAAAAGAAGTAGTACTCAAATGGTCTAAGTGAAAGAGTTTAATGACAGAACTATTTACCAAGATACGAACAAGTTAAAGCACTGGTTCTCACCCTTCCTAATGCCGTGACCCTTTAATACAGTTCTCATGTTTTGGTGACCCCCAACCATAAAATTATTTTCATTGCTACTTCATAACTGTAATTTTGCTACTGTTATGAATCATAATATAAATATCTGATATGCTGGGCTGTGCCTGTGGCTCAATGGGTAGGGCGGGTTCAAACTCAACCCCAGCCAAACTGCAACAACAACAACAAATAGCTGGGCATTGTGGTGGGCACCCGTAGTCCCAGTTACTCGGGAGGCTGAATCGCCTAGACCCAGGAGATAGAGGTTGCTGTGAGCTGTGATACCACAGCACTCTCCCAAGGGCGATAAAGTGAGACTCCATCTCTAAAAAAAAAAAAAAAATCTGATATGCAGGATGGTTTTAGGCGACCCCTGTGAAAGGGTCATTTGACCCCCAAAGGGATCATGACCCACAGGTTGAGAACCGCTGAACAAAGGAAACTAGAAGGAGTAAAGGGTACCTAGGAGCTCACAGATAGCCGTCGCCTCCCCAGGTCTGCAGGAGCAAAATAGTTTTTTTTGCCTTTTTAAAATTTAAGTGGTTGCAATTTTTTGAGGATTAGTTACCAGAATCCAGCAACAGCCATGGCAGGGGACCACCCTACAGGAGCTATGGCTTCCAGCTCCACTAAAGGCGGGAGCAGGGAAAATGTCCTGGCTCCTATTTCCCAAAAGCCAGGGGATGAGGGACCCCGCATGAGATCCATAACGGTCTGCCTCCCAGGACACCAAGCACAGTGGATCAAAATGGGCAGACAGAGGATCCAGCCCAGTGTCCTCAAAGTTGCTGTGAGCCAATCCTCTCTAGACCCTTACTGTGTATTATGTTTCTGTCTGTCCCACCAATGGTAAATGCCATAGGACAGGAAGTATCAGCTAACTCACTGCCAGGCCAGAGCTCGGCTCAGGCCCTGACACAGTCAAGTTACTCTAACTACCTATTATTATGAGACTAATTAAAATACCATAATTGTTTGAAACATGAGACGTGAGCCCGTTACTACACACTATAGGAAGTAAGTAGAGGATTAGTTCCTTTGAAATACAGACCTAGCTCCCCACCTGACCTTCCACCCTGTCTACTAGCTTGAAGGAACCTGGTGCTCTAAAAAACCCACCCCCGCACATTAGCTCAGAATTAGACCAATCTGAATTTGATTAAAGCTATAATTTTTTTTCTAAGTTCACTGAATTTCCTCAATCTGATTATACGAATACAGTTTATTCCATTTGGGAGATAATACAAGCTTAAATGCTTCAGCCCAACATGAGTATGTCTACTCCTAATTTCTACTAAAGCCATTATCAAAAGACCATTTCGAATTGCCACACATTCCAGGAACTGTGCTGCCACCAAGGAGACAGCCTATCCCTAAACAGCAAGAGAAACAGAAAAACAAGACAGGGTGGCACCTGTGGCTCAAAGGAGTAGGGCCGGAGGTGGCAGGTTCAAACCCAGCCCCAGCCAAAAGCTGGCAAAACAAACAAACAAAAAACAAGACAGATTTCCTTAAATGTGGCAGCTATAGAGCACACCAAACAGACCAGGGTCTACCTGTACACATTCCACACCTACCATACCTGTTCATAAAATAAATACGAGGGAAGGAAGGTTCAATTTCAGTCCAGGAGATATTCACCAAAGTAACTTACATTTCATACTTTAATATAAAATATATTTTATATTTTTATAAAGCAACCAAATTAACTCTTCTATTTTAAAATTTAGAGTCTTTCCACCTGAGGCTCATGAATTGGTCCGGTGAATGGAACAGAGACAAACCATTTCCGCTGTGTCTGTCTGAATTCCCAACACAAAGAATATGTGAGCATAAGGGTATGGTGGTTGTATTCCACTAAGTTTGGGGGTGATACGTCACTTGGTAAACATAAAACTAAACAGTGTCTATAGGTCTGCCTACAGGTAACATTTTTCACACCCCAAATCCTACTACTTTTGGCTATAAAGCGAAGTCCAGGCTGGGTGCATTGGCTCACAGCTGTAATCCTAGCACTCTGGGAGGCCCAGGGAGATGGACCACCAGAGCTCAGGAGTTTGAGACCAGCCTGAGCAAAAGCAAGACCCCATCTCTATTAAAAATAAAAAAACTAGCCGGATGTTGTGGCAGGCACCTGTATTTCCAGCTACTAGGGAGGCTGAGGCAAGAGGCTTGCTCAAGCCCAAGAGTTTAAGGTTGGTGTGAACTATGTACGATGCCACAGCACTGGGGCACTCTACCCAGGGTGAAAGAGTGAGACTCTGTCTCAAAAAATAAAATAAATAAATAAATAAAAGTCCAATGACATTGAGGTCTCAACTAAGACCTCAAATTACTCTTTAAACCACTATAACTCCTATCTTTCCCCACAGACCACAAACGTTTACTTTTCTGTAAAAAATGCCAATGAAATAGTCACAAGTGAGTGGGAAGAGGGGTGGAGGGTTTCTTTTCATTCAGTTGGAGCAAATACCTTCAAATAAAAATACTTGATGAATTTGAGGTTTAAGATTTGATCAGGATCTCTTGAGCCCCTTCTCCCACAAAGAGTTCCATAGGCTAACATTGTCATTTCAAAAACTTATAGGGTACAAGTGTAACACTCTGTATCAGTGTGATGGGAATGCTAATTTTAACTGATATGTTGTTTTTTTTTTTTTTTTTTTGAGACAGAGTCTCAAGTTGTTGCCCTAGGTAAAGTGCCATGGCATCATAGCTCACAGTCAGATATATATTTCTTAAAAATACAGAAAGGATGGGCCAGGCACGGTGGCTAACACCTGTAATCCTTGCACTCTGGGAGGCCACAGCAGGTGGATTGCCTGAGCGCACGGGTTCAAGACCAGCCTGAGCAAGAGTGAGACTCTATGTCTAGAAGTGGCCAGGCATTGTGGTGGGCACCTGTAGTCTCAGCTACTTGGGAGGCTGAGGCAAGAGAATCACTAGAGCCCAAGAGTTTGAGGTTGCTGTGACTCTACCAAAGGTCACAAAATGAGACTCTGTCTCAAAAAATAAAATAAAAATTTAGAAAGCAGTTGGGCATGGTGGCTCACAACTGTAATCCTAGCGCTCTGGGAGGCCAAGGCAAGTGGATTACCTGAGCTCACAGGTTCAAGACCAGTCTGAGCAAAAAGCGAGAACCCATCTCTACTAAAAATAAAAAAACCGAGGCAAGAGGATTGCTTGAGCCCAAGTTTGAGGTTGCTGTGAGCTGTGACATCATGGCACTCTACCCAGGGTGATAGCTGGAGACTGTCTCAAAAAGAAAAAATACAGAAAGGAATACAAACTAGAAAAAAAATATGCCTGCCTGCTCACAGTGATTACATTGGGATACTAAGATTAAAAGATTTACAATTTTTCTTTTCAGGTTTTTTTCTAGCATGGCATTTTTTTACTTATACAACTTTTTTAATGTTAAATAAGCAATGTATAGACACTGCTGCACTTGTAGATTAAAATCCAAAGCCAATTGCCAGCACAGAACAGCGGGTGCCTGGGCTCCATACTTTCCTTTGCATCATAATTAAACACTTTACTCACTTCACTCAGCGCCCCAGCTACAACCCCACACCCTCTCCCTTCCTGGTACCCAGCAGACCTGCAGCAACAAAGGCTTCAGGGCATCACGAGCAGCACAAACTGCTCCTCATGTCACCCAATACTCTGGGAGAGCCCCAAGCTAGGGGAGCAGGTGCCAGGCTACCCGTCACCCCTGCAGAGCTGAACAACTAGAGCAGTCTGCCAAGTCCTTCAAAGGGGCTGGCTCTCCTCTGTGGATCTGTGCTGAAATCAAACCCAAAGAGCCAGCAAATAGTTCAGAGTCTAAAATAGTCCAATTTGCTGCCTTTCTGGTGCTGGCCTGCCCTTCAGTGCCCATACAGAAGGGTGGGTGCAGCCAGCTGTCTCAAGCTGCCCCGGTAAACTGCTTCTCCAAGTGCCAAATAAGTCGTTGCAAGCACTGGTCCTCCCACCGCCTGGCTGCCTGCAAGACTGCAGACAGGCTCAGGGGTCACCACACACACACACACACAGGGGCTGCAACGACACATTGCTGAAAGCCTCAAGCTGCCCCTGCCCAGAGCATTACATCATCCTCTCGGACATATCTGCCAATTTTCTTTTACTTGTCAAGAGTTCATCCTTACTTGAGTCACTACTTGAAGTGTGGCCTAGAGACCAGTGTCACTTGGGAGCTTGTTAAACATGCAAAGTCTCGGGGCCCAGTCCAGACCTGCTGGAGCAGAATCCACAGTTTAACCAAATCCTCACACACATGTACATTCAAGTGTGGGAAGCACTGTTCCAGAGAACCCTTATTTAAAATTGAACATTTTTGTTAGGGTAAAACCCGGAGCACCAGTCACAGTAGAAACTTGGGGAAAAAATAGTTTTTAAAGGGTGGGAACAAGCATAATCCCATTCCCAGCAGGGGAAAAAAAAACTCATTATTCATGCACTCTTGAAGGGTGGTGGGAGAGCTCAGTTCACTTTATTTCAAAGCCAAATCCGAGAGCATGAAAGTGGGGATATTTCATTTTAAATCACCACCCACTGTCACAAACACTAATTGGTCCAGTAAATGGCATTATAAAGGCTTAAGGTGGGAGCTTGGCCAGACAAAACACAGCCACACAAAATGAAATGTCCAGAAAACAATTTTGTTTCTTTACCTAGAGTGGTTCTTAACTGGGGACCTTTGGCAATGTTTGGAGACATTTTGTTTTGTTACAAACAAAGGGGGTCCAACTGGAATCAAGTGTGCCAGAGATAACGCACTGATCAGCCCCCCACAACCAAGAACTGTCCAGTTGACAATGTCTAAAGTTCTGAGGCTGAGAAACCCCGACCTAACCCCAGGCTTAACTCTGTTATTTTCTCTTCCCCTCAGTGCCCACCCCCAACGCACACCGATCACCCCGCCGCACAACACACTTTCCGGTAAAGGCCTGCTCTCCCACACGCCATGGTTTTCCCCCTTGGCTCCTTGGCTCAGTGAAGAGCCTGCCATTGAGTGTGTGACAGCCAGGGACAGAGGGGCAGGGGCCCTGTCCTTTCAGCAAGAAGGGCCCCACTTGTCCCTCCTCATTACCCATGCAACACAGGCCTTAGGTTATCTATTATAAAATCATGGGCTGTGAGAGCTGGAAGGGGCCTTAGTGATCCCCTCGTCCAGTTCCCTTGGCGTATTAAAGGGGCTTCACCCAGCAGACTCAGTACACAGACTGCTTCCTTTATAACAGAGAAAAAGGAGCCAGGATTCACAAGGAATGCTGCGAAAAAAGGAACAATGGCACAAGCCCCAGTGTTTGAAGAGCCCAAGCCACTGTTGAATGGCAATGTTCTATTTTTAGCTCAACTTTCCTGAAATGACACCCTGCTTCCCCCTTTTCTGGAATGCCTCAGCATCCTTTACAACTGTTTTGGTTTCCCCTCTCCTCCTGTAAAGACTGTTTAGAAAGTGACTCTCCTTGCACAGAACAGAGAAAAACTCCTCCTTATTGGCAGGATGACCCCATGTCTGGGTTGGCCCAGATCTGGCCCAATTTACACTGGTGCCTTAGAATAAGTAATAAAGAATCCCCCATTGCTAGGTGTCTGGGCTTGGATGATGAATTATACTGTAACCTTTCTTCTGGGGCACGCTATTCCCAGGGAGACCAAAGCTCCAGGCCTGGCATGCTTCTGCAGAGCACATTAAGCCACAGACCTTAAAGTTAAACTGATGTGCAATTATGTCTAATTTGGCCCTTGCTGGTAATGTGCCAGCTGACCGAAATTCTGCTCACTAAAAATGACTGGATGGTGATGAAGGAAACCCAGAACTGAGCCATCACACTCTAATCTTGTGACTTGAGGGCATCCAGAGACGATGCTGGCACAGACCCTGGGAAAACGTGCTCTGAACCTGAACCATGAAGTTATCCAAAATTTTCAAATTCAAACTCAGTCCATCCTCCAACTTCTAACCCCAGCATGCATGGAAAACTTACATTCCTCTGTACATATACAGAGACACAGATTGTGATAGGGTGCTCATGGGCTCAGGTAAAAAAGTAGCAGAAAAGCCAGGCCAGTAGGATGACCCTTGGCAATTCATTTCATCACACCAAGAAGGCCTACCTGAGAACATACTAGCTTATGCCAGTCAAGTCCAGATGGGGAAGAACTTCACCTCTCACAATCAAAAGGGATAATGTGGAAACTAATGTGTTTTTTATTTTAATACGCTTACTGGTCTCTTTGGGGAAAATGAAGACTACAGAACAGGAAACATTCTATCTAAACAACTGTTAACAATTTGACACATTTCTTTCCAGTCTTTTCCCCCCATACAATCTAAGTTCTAACTTCCCTTCAGGGTATCCAGCCTTTTCACTTCATTATATAAGTATTTCTCCATGTCATCATAAACCAACCGGTTTCTTTTAAATTGTGGTTCTCCAATAGCAATATTAACAGCTGTTTGCTATTCAGACTTCAAAAGATTATGTATAACAGAAGGTAGTAAATAAAGCAGAAGAGAAAGGAAACCAAGCCGTAAAATTTTAATGAAGAATCTGTCTCCCAGAATAGTCTTGGTCACCAGTGCTATAAGTTTTGAGCCTTTCCTACAATTCTGCTGGAGTCAGGAAAGAGGGCTGGGCTTCACTGAGCTAGCACAGGCTCCAGATGGATGAAGCAAACGCAGGGAGAGGAACAGCAAGAAAGGCACGCACAGGATGGAAGAAACGCTGAGGGGAAGGGCAGAAAAGGCGCCATTGTTGCTGAGGGGAAGGGCAGAAAAGGCGCCATTGTTGCTGCCTCTTCAATCTGGGTGCGTCCAACCTTTTTTTTTTCTCTGCTGTACTCTGCAAAAATGAGAGTTGACTTGGGCCACATAGTAAAAACACAAACACTAACAAAAGCTGACTAGAAAAAAGAAGGGGGAAAAAGGCCCCTGTACTTACATTTCATGACACCACCGAAAGCAAAAAAGGCCTCACAAAATCAGTATGCAGCTCACAGGCTACAGGCCGGGCACCCCTGGACTACAGAATTCTTGCCTTCCACGGCCTTCCACGGCGGTCAGGATCTTCCAGGCACTCTGCTCTCCTTTCCTCCCAGGGGTGCTCGGCCTTCCTAATGCCGAGACCCTTCAATACAGTTCCGGGTATGGGTCTCGTAAGTGGGTGACCCGCCTGGAGACAGAGAGAGGAGCGGTGTCTCGGTTCCTAAATATTTGTTTTCCGATGGTCTTAGATGACCCCTGTGAAGTCTTGGTCGATGGCCAAAGGGGGTCGCGACCCACAGGTTGAGAACCGCTGCATGGATCCCGCGAGCACACATTCCCAACTGCTGACTTCTCATCCCAGAGCGCTTCCTTCTTCATTCACTGAGCACTCTCCTTGCGCCAGGTTCTGGGCTAAGGACTTTAAATCTGATATCCCACTTTGTCCTAGTAAAGCCACCTTTAGGTACTGCAGCTTCATTACTTCAGTTCAGTGAGGAAACCAGAGCCGAGTGGTAGCAAACGACAGAGAAAGCCGGGCTCTGGGCCACTGAGCCGTGTCTTCCACCAAAAGGCAGCCAGGTGTTCACTTGTTTAATAAACACTCTAATTATAGCTCACTTCCTTCCTAAAAATATTTAAGGAGGTTTACAGAGGTCTGCTAGAGAAAAAGATTTATAAGTATAAACAAAGAAAAAAAAATGGGTAAAGGGAAAATAAAAGTAGACAAGAACAAAACAGGCAGAACTGGGGATATAAATACACTGAAAATGATGGTTGGGCCTTTCCTAACTTCTGAAGGGAAGGCCTCACTTGGGTTCTGTGTTTTCTATCAGCCAAAGCAAAAACCACAAAGTGGATATTCATAAGTGAGTTATGGATTTATTTCAGAAAATCCTGTTGCTATAGAAATCATGTTGGAATCAACGTATGTCTCAGTCATTCAGTCCAATTAAGAACTTCTAAACGAGACGATATTCTGCTTAACTGTTGGCCAAACCTACAGAGGCTGTAATGTAAACGTGGTAGAAACTGCTCCAAAAAGGATCACACACTTCCAAGTTCCCTTATTTAGAATGTGCTGAATACACCGTCAGTCAGTGAGAGCAGACGCAAACTCTCACAACAAGTTACTTGCTGCTAAACTGGGATGCTCTTACTGTGTTCTTTCTCTCCCCAGGTTAGTGCCCACCATGCTTCATCTGCCTTCGAATGCTTCCACATCCTTACTTTGATATCAGCCACATCCTTCCTTCTTTTCTTTCATCTGTTTTTGCGATGAGTTCCCAGCTATGGTGAGGACCAAGCTCAGCTTTGGGTGAGACCAATTTAATAGCAGATACCACTCAGTTCCACTAACTCAGATTCTCTCCGACAATGCACACAACTATTAAAAATTAGCCAGTTACTGTACCAAAAAAATTAGGATGTCTAAAATTCTTCCTTTCCCCAAATTTAATGGTTAGACTGAGTTGATTATTGTTCATTTGTTATAGTAGGAGTCAACATGAAACTAATAAAATGGTGAAATGCTTTACCCAGAGTACCAAGTACCAAAAGTTGACTAGGCGGTGCCTGTGGCTCAAATTAGTAGGGCACCAGCCCCAACCAAAAACTGCAAAAAAAAAAAAAAAAAAAAGGTTGCGTTTCTAGCTTATATTCAACAGGTACGGTGGTCGCAAAGCCTGAAGCAACGTTGCCTAGGTTCAAATCCTTTTCTCTGCCAGTTATTAGCTGTACCTTGGGCTAGTTAAGTAATTTCTCTGTAAATAGGAATAATATCAACTTCAAAGGGGTATTGTGAGGATTACATTGGGCAATTCATAGGAAGTTCTTAGAATAGCACCTGACATATATACTGTATGTGTCATTATCAGCATTATTTGAAATTAAACTGGCAGAAAAAGGTAGAAAACAGTACCCCTTCTTAGAGCTGTGTACACAACGTCTGTCCCTGTGGTCCAGTCAACTCCTACCAGACAGGAGGCACAGTCTCCCCAGATTACCGAAGCCAACGTTCTCCCCTGGTAAGTAATCCTGAGAACTCCACATATTGCTCTTAACACAAAAGCTCCAAACTAACCATCAAGAGACAATAACTTGGTTAAACAGACTTAAACATGTTGATCTTATAATTCTTGGCTCATTTCCAACCACGAAGTAGAAGAATGATCCGCCTTCGGAAAAATATTAGCTAGCTGCCTAGTCATGGATTCACCTTAGTTGAAGCAAAACACACTTGATTCCACTTATATGAGGCCCCGAGAGCGGTCAAATTCACAGAAATGAAAAGCAGAATGGTGGCTGCCAGGTATGGGCGGGGAAGAGGGATCGGGGAGTTATATTTAATGAGGACAGAATTTGAATTGGGAAAATAAAATTCTGGAGATGGAGGGTGATGATATTTACACAACCATTGCCACAGGAAAATGTCCATTGAAAAATGGTTAAAATGGCAATTCTATGTTATTTTTATTTTTATTTTTTGTGTAGAAACAAAAGTCTCACTTTGTCGCCCTCAGTAGAGTGCCATGGCATCACAGCAACCTCCAGCTCTTGGGCTTAGGCAATTCTCCTGCCTCAGCCTCCCGAGTAGCTGTGACTACAGGCACCTGCCACAACGCCCGACTATTTTTCTGTTTTGCAGTTTGGCCAAGGCTGGGTTTGAACCCGCCACCTTTGGTATATGGGGCCAGCAACCTACTCGATGAGCCACAGGCACTGCCCTCTATGTTATATTTTATCATAATAAGATACACAAAGTGGGGTAGTTTTGATTAATTTAACGAATTTCAAACCTTGGCTGCACATTGAATCTCCCATGGAGTTGTTTTTTCTTCCCTGAGACAGACTCTCACTATGTCGCCCTTAGTAGAGTGTCGTGGCATTAAAGCTCACAGCAACCTCCAGCTCTTGGGCTTAGGTGATTCTCTTGCCTCAGCCTCCCAAGTAGCTAGGACTACAGGTGCCTGCCACAACGCACGGCTATTTTTTGGTTGTAGTTGTCGTTGTTTGGTAGGTCTGGGCTGGGTTCCAACCCACCAGCTGCAGGGTAGTGGCTGACGCCCTAGCTGCTGAGCTACAGGCGCAGAGCCTCCTAGGGAGGTTTTAAAAACATCTATTCATTAACAGTAATGGGAGGCTGGACATTGTGGCCCCTCGCACACCTGAAGGAAAAGGGGTCACTCATTAGGCATTCACACCAGGAAACTGGCCAGGACTCCTCGGAGAGTTCAATGTCATTGAACTGATGGTGGGGGGACCATTCTTCCAAACTGGGAAGACCTTAGGGCACAATGGCCAAAGGCAATGTGACAGAAACTTGACTGGATCCATAAAAATGGCTGTGAAGTCCGGTTGGGGAGATCTCAGAGCAGAATTTAGGTTGAACAACGGAACTGAACACACAGTAATGGTGGCAGTGGGCATGAGGCTGGAGAGGAGAGTGCCTTTCTTTGTAAATGAAAAGTGTGCTGAAGTATTTAGGGGTGAGCTGTCCCAATATCTGCAGATGGAATGGTGTAGCAGCTGGTGAAGTTCAGTGAAAGGAAGTTCTTGAATTCTTCTTTGAGGTTTTGAGTGCTCGAAAATTATATATTAATAGAAAAATAAAGCAAAGTAAAAATACCTACCCCAGAGCTCTACCCCAACACAGAGAAGATGTGGAGATTGGTATCCACCAGTGTTTCCTTGGTGAAGCTCCCCTGGAGTTACCAGTGGGTAGCCAGGTTTACAAGTATGAATTAGACAATCTCTAAACTAAGATGTGATATTACAGTGGCATGGATAATAGTCAGAGATATACAGTCCACCTAGGAGGTGGGCCTGGTGTGGACGCCAGCAGCCCTGGAAAATCTTCAAGTCCCCAGTGACCCCAACTGCCCTCCTCTCCACCACCCTCCTCTACTTTTTCACAGAATAAAGCACAGGATCTCAGCTTTAGGAAGAAATGACCTCTGTCCCCACACTAGAAGACAGAATTGCCTTCTCAAGCTTCATTCCCCCACCCACCTTGTTAAGAACACAGATGCCCCTGCCTCACTGTGAAAGGTTTCCTTTAAAAAAACATTTTCTTTCCACAGAATGGGTCTCAAAGAAAGTAATCTTGAAAAGTCTTTCTAATTTACAGTGTCCTACTATAAACTTGTGCTTTCAAAATTTATATCTCTTAGTAAAAAAAAGGCTCAGATGAACAAGGAAGAATCTGTCTAAAGAGCACACATTAAGATTTTTTTGGTACCTCAAAGACACTGCTACCACGAGACAAATTTTGTCTTTCAAGCTTGAGAAGGAAGGGAAACCTCATTTTGAGCATGAATTTTAAAAAAGGCTTATATTGCAAAACTCAGGTGGCACTGCCTTTGAGGTAGATGAGTAAATGATAAACCCTTTCAACGCTAATGGCACTACATCAAAGAATTATTCAGATTAAGTGGCAAGCTTCCCCCTCCCACCATACAGAGACACACTCGAACAGCCAGCGTTCAGAGCAATCTCCCTTCATGTTTACTTCAGGTAAACATAAACCATTTTTCTGATGTAGAAGGAAGCTCAGAGGAGTCATACCAAATGTCACACAGTAAGTAGAACTTCAACCTAAGTCCTCGGATGTGGCCTTCTATTACAGTGCTTTATTCTCATGGCTACCTCAGCTTTACAGCATAACACGAGGCAATGGAAACCTCCAAAGGGCCAAGTAAGACTAAGTTATCTTGTTTTGCCTGTACACAACTCACAAATGTTTTCCTCTCAATTTGAGTGACTAAGGTAACAAATACAGTAGAATCTCTATAAGTCGACCACCTAAGGGACTATAATAAACTGGTCAATATAAGGAAGTAGGCCTGCTGCATTGTTGCGTACATATGGTGCATGTCCAGTCTGTGAAACTAGGTCAACTTAAGGAGATGATCAATGTGGGGAGGTGATCAACTAGGCAGGTTCTAACTGTACATTTCCAGTTGCAGACACTCCAAAGCTTTCTATCATTTTATATAAGGCCCTGGTCACATTTGACCCCTGAAAGCATTTGGTCTGCAAGCCCTGTGTAAATTCCATCCCATACATGGCATCTAGCCTCATCCAATGAAGGCCATGAGTGGCTGACCTCTTTATAGGCTCTTAAGAGTTCTCCCTTTGAATCAGGAGAACGACCCCCTACTTTTGTGTCAGCAACCTATTCACCATGGACACTGCTTCTTGACTCATGACCTCCTTTTACACATCAGCATCCTACATGCTTTCTCTTCAAATTTAACTAGAACACCTCCACAACTATAGAGTCCTAGACCTCTTGGTATTTCTGTCTCTCTTTCTCTGTCCCTTGATCTATGTGTGTACCACCACTGAATCTTTCCAATAATAACAGATCTATTTTTCAAACTCTAATTTTCATATGGCAGCATTTGTAGCAAAAAAAAAAAAAAAACTTTGTATCTTGAGCAGCAAAGGTAACTGTTACAGCTTTTCTAACTTAGTCTAACTGTGAAAAGAAAAACAAATCAAATACTTTGTTACCTAGAAAGAACTACTGTTGACAAGTGGACCTGTGTGCCAGACTCTGGATACAGCATTGACCAAAAGATACAGTCCCACCCTCCATGGATTTTATTGCTGTTCTAATTTATGCACATTTTTCTCAGAGTAATCAATGTAGAATAATACTTTTCAAAAACATCGTATTTGGGGAAGGGGCAAGACGAGTTTAGTTCGTCATGGGGTTGTTTGGAAAAACAAAGGAGAAGCCTCCCAAAGAGCTGGTCAATGAATGGTCGTTGAAGATAAGAAAGGAAATGAGAGTTGTTGACAGGCAAATAAGAGATATCCAAAGAAAAGAAGAAAAAGTGAAACGATCTGTGAAAGATGCTGCCAAGAAGGGCCAGAAGGATGTCTGTGTAGTTTTGGCCAAGGAGATGATCAGGTCAAGGAAGGCTGTGAGCAAACTCTATGCATCCAAAGCTCACATGAACTCAGTGCTTATGGGTATGAAGAATCAACTTGGTAAGGCTGCAGTTACCTTACAGTCACCTTGTAATACAGATGTTGTCACTATTATTATCAATATGGGTTTCCTTGAATAGGAAGAACTCAACACTGGTTTTTATTTTTTACTTTTTTAGGTACAGGTCACTCTGTCACCCAGGCTGGAGTGCAGTGATGTCATCTTAACTCACAGCAGTATCAAACTCTTGGGCTCAAGTAATCCTCCCATCCCATTTCCCAAGGAGCTGGGATTACAGGAGCATACAACCATTCTCAGCTAATACTTAAATTTTTGTAGAGAGGGGGGACTTACTCTGTTGCCCAGGCTGATCTCGAACGTCTGGCCTCAAATTATCCTCCCACCTATGTCTCCTAAAGTGCTGGGATTGCAAACATGAGCCACTGAGCCTAATTTTTATTTTTTGTATTATCTTAGTTAGATCTAATACAAAATGTAGTAATAATTATTTTATTATTTCTTTTGCCATTTTTTTCAATGTAAAAATGAAAATCTACTTTGTTTGGAAGTTAGGATAAATTGAACAATGTTATCAAGTGACCTAAGAATTGAGTTGTAAGGGTAAGAGGCTGGCCTATATATGAGTGGGAGGATGAAGACAAGTTTCCTCCAAGCTTTGGCCAAGAGCAAATTTTCCCAGAGAAAATTTTAAACCAAGCTGGGTGGCTTTGGCTTTCAGCTACCTCCTTTTCTGCCTTATGGCTGACCGTCTAACTAATGCTTCCTCACATCTAAGGAAACTGTAGGCCACATAATGGGTATTCAGCATACATGTGAACCATAAAGTTTAGATGACTTGTAAAAACCCATGGTATGTAAAATTAAAAAAACGCCATTTTATTTCCTTTCAGTATCTAGCACCATGCTATTTGTGGTCTTTCACAGGTAGCTGTTTCCTCGTTAGTGATGGATTGAGTCATAGGTTAAATTTTACATCCAGTTGGTTCCTTTTCTTATTCTTTAAATTAGGAAGTTTTTTTTTTTTTTTTTTGAGACAGAGTCTCACTTTGTCACCCATGATAGAGTGCTGTGACATCATATTTTAGAGCAACCTCCAACTCTTGGGCTCAAGTGATTCTCTTGCCTCAGCTTCCCAAGTACCTGGGACTTCCAGGCACCTGCCACAATGCCTGGCTATTTTTAGAGATAGGATCTCTCGCTTAGACTGCTCTTGAACCTATGAACTCAGGGCAATCCACCCACCTCAGCCTCCCAGAGTGCTAGGATTATAGGTGTGGGCCACTGTGCCTGGCCTTAAATTAGGGAGTCTTTTTTATGTTATTTTATTTTATCATAACTTTGTGCATTGATGCATTTAGATTGAATACAGATTCAGAAATTCAGGGTACTGCTTCAATATACAATCTGAAATGCTTACTTTGAACTAAGTAACACATCCATCACATTTCTTAATAGTTTTGAAATGTACCATTGCATCATGCACATTAGGTGAGGTCCCCCCCAAAACCCTCTCTCTTTCCATATGCCCCCTCCCCTCCCCTCTCCTCTTCCCTTCTACTTTCTAGACTATAGTTATGTTTTGCCATTCACATGAGTGTGTAGGTGATTATATATAGATTTCATAGTAGTATTGAGTACATTGGATACTTTTTTCCCCATTCTTGAGATACTTTACTAAGAAGAATATGTTCCAGCTCCATCCAGGTAAACATAAAAGATATGAAGTCTCCATATTTTTTATGGCTGCATAGTATTCCATGGTGTACATATACCACAATTTGTTAGTTCATTCCTGGGTCAGTGGGCACTTGGGCTGTTTCCATGTCTTGGCTACTATGAATTGGGCTGCAGTAAACATTCTGGTGCAAATGTCTTTGTTGTAAAATAATTTTTGATCATCTGGATATATACATGGTAGAGGAATGGCAGGATTGAATGGTAGGTCTACTTTTAGTTCCTTGAGTGTTCTCCAAACTTCTTTCCAAATAGGTTGTATTAGCTTGCATTCCCACCTGCTATGTTCCCTTCTCTCCGCATCCACGCCAACATCTGTAGTTTTGGGATTTTGTAATGTGGACTAATCTTACTGGAGTTATATCTCACAGTGGTTTTGATTTGCATTTCTCTGATGATTAAGGATGATGAGCATTTTTTCATTAAATTAGGAAGTCTTAACTCAGAATTATAGTTCTTTGACAATGGTAGCAAAATTTAGATTGAATACAGATTCAGAAATTCTGGAGAAGCTGGGTGTGGTGGCATGCGCCTGTTGTCCCAGCTACTGGGGAAGCTGAGGTGGGAGGATCACTTGAGCTCAGGAGTTTGGAGCTATAATTTGTAATAATTGTGCCTGTAATACTCACTGCACTCTATCTAGCCTGGGCAATATGAAAAGACTCTGGCTCTAAAAAAAAAAAAAAAGAAATGATGGAGAAATTTTTCCCTAAAGAGTATCTTCAGCTTTCAATCACCTAGTCTATTGATGCATATATCATTAGATTTTATCTGTTGTAAGAAGCTAGAAGACTGAATATTTTAAATTTATAGGATGGTGCCAAATGCATTATTTACTTGTATTTGGCTCAGAGGTATTTATTCATGTTCAATTTTAACATTTTTGAATGTGGTTTTTAAATATGTCTAACAATGAATGTGCCATTAATTTCTTTTTTGAGATACTGAAGACAATAATTACGAGTTGGGAAGGAATAAAAAAATATAAAACACTGTACCACATTTTCTTGTTAAAAAACTATTAAGATTATCTTCACCTATAAAGACAAGTTGTGTCAGTCCTAAAGTGAGGAATTTAGGCCTTTAAATATTGACT
>CAUYON010078892.1:0-15552 GCA_963573935.1 Arctocebus calabarensis
GTTACTGGATCTTTGTAGGGAGTGACCCTGTGTTTCTAATGATTTCTCAAACCCTGCAGGGTGGAGAGCTTAAATCCTACTCAGCCTGCTTAGAAGACACTTTAAATTGCTAACTTGGGCTAAGCCGAGGCTTCCCCAGGACAGTGCTATGGCTGGGATCACTCCTTGAGTGGCTATCCACTTACCCAGTGTGCCAAAACCAGTCTCACCCTATTCCCCTGAGGGCTAAGGCTGCAAGGCGTCTCAGTCTCCGCCTTTAGGCTGCTCAGTCGCTAGATTACTCGCTCCCGCCCAATGCCTGTTTTGCGACTCTGAGGGTGGAGCTTCCGAGGGCAGTTCTCCCACAATGGCTCCACACAGCCCCCACCAAACACTGGCAGCTCCGTTTGGCTTGGTGGCCCAGTCTGGGGCCCCAGGAAACACTCACAAAACCCCACACTCCTGCCAAGGTTCTCCCAAGCCAGTTCAACCAAGTGTCAAGTCCTAAAGAAACCCAAACGGCTTACAGGCAAGGCTCTTCCAGCCTGCAGTTCCACTGCTGCCCCACCCACAGCCGCCGACAGGATCAGACCGAATGAACAGACACAACCACTTGCCCAATCTCCACAGCTTTAGCCTTCCTCAGGGTGTCCAGAAGCCTCACTCTGTCTTCCTGTGTCCCCAAAGGGAAGTTTCTGGGCAGATCCCGCCTGGCAGAGATGCCTGAAGTCCTCTCTCCCCAGTCTCACTGTGCCCAGCAGCAAGGAAGCTGTTACTCGTCCGCCATCTTGCTCCGCCTCCCCCTCTAATTATAGTTTTAATTTGACTTTCCCTGATGATTAATGACTTGAGCACCTTTTAATATAATTATTGGCCATAAAGTTATCTTTGATAGTTATAATCACTCAAAAAATTTTTTGCCTTTAATGTCTAATCTCTTAATATTATTGTCACTTTTCTTTTTAATTATTCTCAGGTTAAACCTGGATTTCCTAAACTTAGAAATTACTTCAATTTCTAACTTCAACTCTCTAATATCTCAGAGTATAGAAGTCAAAGTGTCAGAACAGAAAATGATTATGCTTGTGGTCTGACTTTTAATACGGATTTTTCCTTTTTTTTTTTTTTTTAATAAGAGGCTTGGGTAAAACTGTGTTGTCTATCTTTTGATATTAATGGCATACGCAAACATGGAAACATCTTACTTAATATTCCTAATATCCTTGCAGGAAAATTTTATAAATTCATAAACTATATCAGAGACAGTACATTATATTAGCTATTATGGCTAAAGACACATTATCCAGATTGGAATTCGTTGATTTCAGACATAAGCAGTTCCCATAACTAAATGTACTCAAGCAAAAATTGATGACCGCTTACTAGAGAATAGGAAAGAATTTTTACATTTAAGTGCAAGAGACCCATTGTATTTGTTTTTTTAAAACTTAAGATATGTTAATTTTAAAATATGGGAATCTTCAATGATTCAAAAATATCAATTGTGTGCCCTTTAAATATGCTGTGTTCATTAGCTCACCCGATATTAGCAACTTTGAACAACAAGCTAAAAAAATTTATTTCTGTTTTTAATGATGAAGAAAACAGTGCCCTAAAATTGTTCCATTTGACTAGTATAGAAAGCAGCAGAGCCTGGAATGGGACATAGTTTTCCCTCATATGGGTCTTGGCTTTCAGTTACCACATCTCCAGGGCTGGAATTTACAATCTCAGAGAACAGGGTAGCAAAAAGATCCTCAGATGTGGGTGCAAGAGCTTGCTCACATACTCCTTGTTACATCTGTATTCAGTTGGAGGCTTCACAGGAGATGAAAGATAGAAGGCTGAGATGGAATCACAGATAGCATTTAATTCAGGGTAAAAAAAAAGTCCTCGCTGAAATAAGGTTTGGGTTTACATGAGTATTTTAGAATTTTGGAAAAGATACTATTAAGAGAAAATGAATGCAAAGTCGGCATTATTAGGTGAATTACATCTTGGGAGCATCTCATTGCTCATGTATTGTGACAGGGAGTGCGATGGAAGGTGAAATTTGACCATGTACTTATAAAATCCTCAGCACGCACATTCTACATGTCAGCAATGAGTCTTTAAGCACTTTTACTTTAAGAAGAAGTAAAAGAAAAAGATAAAAATATAGCTGCTTAAACAGGGACATTACCTAACAAACACAAACATTACAACCTAATCATTTGTACCCCTGTATTAATGTGAAATTAAATAATATCACTGTTTATGATTTAGCAATAGTAGTTTCTTTATAAAGACTTTTAAATCAATTGCTTTGAACAAAAAATTCCCCAATCTTAAGTTTGGGCTTGGTAATGTAGGAAAATGTATGGAATCTTATGTTTAGTTGTAAATCTTAGTTTTCTCCAAGAAATTATTTGTGCTGTCCATATTTATTGAAAACCAGTTGGAAAATCCTGTCCATTTTTTATTGTCTTCAGAGTGGCTGTTTTATCACATGCCAAGTCATGGCCACCTGTGGCTCTGTCTTGGCAGCTCTGTGTTTAACAGGCCAGACATTATGTTCACAGGAAGGGCCTCCCGAAGCATAACTAAAAAGCAAATAGTGCACATGACCGAGGTTCTGATAATAAGGATTTGCTGAATACATAATTTGACATGTTTTGCTTTGAGCAGACACACTGTCCAGTGCTTTTGTTGGCATCCCTGCCAAAGACTTGCACACAAACAATTAATCGCAAGTCGTTTGATTTTCCACACAGGAAACCAAGCACAGAACAGTCAGTCCTCTAAAGATATATCTTCTCTTTTCCTATTGTTTTCATTCTGTTATAGTCCAGCCATTAACACATTAATGGACAGATAACTGGGACATGCAACCCCTCAGCGTTGTAACCCTCATAGTCCTAAGGATCTCTTCCAATTTAGTTCAAAGGCCTTTCACACTCATCAAGATACAAGATATGTCTGGATCTGGATGGTTCAGTAAATCATCTGACCAGAAAGAGTGGAAGCAATAAATAGAAAAGAAACATAATTGGCTAGAAGATTCTAAATGATGCCCTATTTTCATATAGTTTGGTTGTCTGAAATATGCTTTTGTCTTTAAAAACAGATTCTTCTGTAATTTGAATCCCAAAGTTAAATGTGGACACAGAATCAAATTATCCATTTAACTATGGGCTAGATATTGAACTCTTGGACCTCAACAATCCTCAGTTTTCAGTTGGAAAACTGAAGTCCCTTTCAGTGGTTCTTAATCTTGTCTGCAATGGCTATTCACCTGGGCAGCTTTAGAAAATGCTGATATCCATGTTTTACCTCTGGAGATTCTGATATAATGGTCCAGTGTGGTACAATGAAAGACCTCATTTGTCCAGTAGAATCCCTTTTTAGGCATCTAAATATCAATGCCTAGTCTGTAATATTCCCTAAAGGTTCTCAGGTGATTGATTACCAAGTGCTAACAAGGCTGAGAGTCACTGCTCTGAAATAATATAATCTGCCATTTGACAAAAAATATTAAGGAGATATGTGTTGGTACTACACACTGTGTGCGTGTAAGATTGCTCCTACTGTCTAGGCTGATTACATTTTGCAACCTTGCAGAACTCTGAGCAAATATGGTCGTTAATCCATTGACTCAGAAAACATTTATACACTACACACTATGTGCTACATTCTTTACTAAGTACTTATGATCATGTTTATAATCCTGGAATTTACATTAAAAATTTTCTTGAACTCACAATATTAGAAAAATTATAGTACTTTGTATTATGGTATAAAACTAAAAGTTCACTTCCAGACTAAGAAGTTAATGAAGAGACCTCAATACAGAGTTGAAACTACAGTTTAACACCTACAGGCCCACATCAGAGAAAAACACAATTAAATTCAAGAAGAGAGGAGTGGGAGAAGGGTTTTGTAGTTCTCACCTCATCAGTACAAAGGCACACTTCCTGGTGAAGGGTACAACTACCACTTGGACTTGACTTTACAAAGGCAAACATGTAACCTAATACTAAGTACCCTCTCTCTCTCTCTTTTATTTTTGCATCACAAAGTTCCAAAGCTGCAGAAGTACCCTCCTATTAGTCTGAAATAAAAATAAAATAAAAACTAACATGCATAAACAACTAAAATGCACATAATCTTTTACCTAGTATTTCTACTTCTAATGATTTATTTTAAGGATAAGTTATACATAGGGATATATATATATATATGTGTGTGTCTTTGCACAAGATTTATTAAAGATTTTTACAGAATAACATCCAGACTCCAGATTCCAGATACAACTGCCAAGGAGACCTGTTATGCTGGGGGGACTGGTTGGGGCATGGCCAGTGGCTGGGTTCCACCCTTCTGTTCTGAGATGGGGGAGGTGGTAAGTATCTCATCTGTGGTGCCACCATGGTCACATGGTCAGGCAGGGCTTTTTAAAGCCCAGCCTTGCCAGCAGGTTCCCAGGCCAGCATGATCTTTACCTTGATGCCCAGCACACTTTGTCTGAGCAGCACATGGCTCAGGGAGGTGTCAACATGGTAGTTAACAGTATCTTTGCTGTGGATCATCAGGCCATCCACAAACTTCATGCACTTAGCTCTTTTTCCCAGACACCCCAATCTTGTAGCCTTGGCTCTATTCTCCATGATAAACCACAGCACAACATAGAGAGATTGTGCTTGGGCAATGGCACATAGATTTCTTGGGGCCACTCTTTCAGCATAAAGCTCTACACTGCTCTCTGGGAAGCCAGACCTCTTCTGAACTATGTAGGGCTCAACTACAACTTGAACTTTACCTAATGAATGCAAACAATGTAACCTAATCATTTACACCCTTACATTAATCTGAAATAAAAAAAGAGGCATTGAGAGAAAGAATGTATGGCTCTATTATTTAATTTATACATGTATGATCTAAAAGTGACTTCCAAAGTACACAAACAAATAGGCAGAATATTACCTCTCCTAAAAACGTCCACATTCTAATTTCCAGAACCTGTAAATATGTTGAGTTACACGGCAGGGGGGAATTGAGATTGCAGATGGAATTAAGTTTGCTTGGTAACTAACCTTGAGTTGGGAAGATTATCCTGGATTATCCAGGAGGGCCCAATATAATACTAAGCACCTTTATAAGTAAGAAGCAGACAGGAGAGTCAGAGTGAAGCAACTTGATAAAGTCTTGACTTGCAGTTACTGGCTTTAAAGGTGGGAGAGGGGCCATAAACCAAGGAATGCAGGCTTTGGTACCAGAAGCTGGAGAAGGCAAGAAAAGATTTTCTTCACAAGGTTTTCTTCAGAAGTAACGCAGTCCTGCTGACACTGTGATTTGGTCTTCAGTTAGATCCATTGTGATGTCCAGAATTTCAAGGTCATAAATTTGTATTGTTTTAAAGACATTAAATTTGTGGCAATGTTATAGTAGCAGTAAGAAACTTCCAAGAATGCAGATGCTTTGTATTGTAAAAGAAATACTTCTTGAAGTGTTCAAACTCTTGCTTGTGAGAAAACTTCTTTTTTAATCCTTTTCTTTCCTTTTTCCCTCCTGCCCCTAGTTACCTAGTTAGATGAAATTTCTAACTGTGTTCTCTCACGTTTGATTCCTGTAACAGGCATAGTGGGACAGTGATGAAGCCGAATTTGATTTTCATATGAACCTTGGAGAAGTGTTAAAGGATTGATTACATACTATGACGTGCTGAATTGGGAAAGCACAGAGAACAATGAAAAGAATTTAATTTTTAAAAATTTTAATAAAGTAGGCTCGGCACCTGTGGCTCAATGGGCTACACCTGAGCTGGAGGGTTTGAATCCAGCCCCTGGGCCCACCAAACAACAATGGCGGTGGCAACAACAACAAAAAAAAATGGCTGGGCGTTGTGGCAGACTCCTGTAGTCCCAGCTACTTGGGAGGCAGAGGCGGGAGACTTGCTTGAGCCCAGGAATTGGAGGTTGCTGTGAGCTGTGATGCCACAGCACTCTATCCAGGGTGACAGCTTGAGGCTCTGTCTCAAAAAAAAAAAAAAATTTAATAAAGTAGCTAAGCAGGAGTTATTTTATAATTTTAAAAAATAAAAACGAGGACAGGGAAAATTAGGTGTTAATATAAGTGAAACACTAATCTAAGGAAATTATCTTCATAATGGCTTGAGGACAGGCAAACATATATGTATTGATGTGAGGACCTAGGAGTTTCACTCTGTTTTAGTTTATTCTTGGTTTTCTTTTCAATTGTTAAATCATTAAAATGGTAATTAGAGAAAAGTGGCAGTAAGATCATGTTAAAGAAAAGACAATATTAGGACTTTTAATTCAATTCGGCAGCTGGAACCAAAATAGAGGGAATTGGAGTACAACCTCTAAGGAAGACCTGGTTGGAAAAGTCAGTTTCTAGAAACGGGGTGGTAACCGCCTATATTAGAGAAAAAAGTGAATATTCATTAGTAAAGCTTAATCCCATTTCTTTGAGGCAGAAGACTGTCAAACCACCACACGCAGAGACATCATTTACATAATAATAAAGACAAATGAGATAATAGGTAAGTGATCTTAATTGCCCCGTTTATTATCAAATTATTTAATCGCTATTTGGGATAATTTAGGAGTGGTTCCCCCCCCACCCCGTCACTTGGAGAAGAGATGGAGGAAGAGTGAAGGATAAGGGTGTCCGGAGAGGGTGCGGGGTGAGAGGAGAGCGGGCTGAAGGAAGGAGTAGCAGCAGCTAGCGACGCCTTAGTGATGACTCCCAGGTCAGCCGGTCTGAGGATCGTGCGCTAGCTGTAACCGGCCTTATCCCACACTTTTTCATGTGCATCATGCCATTAAACTTTAAGATATTGAACTATTTGCTAAATATCCTCAAGTGCATGTAAAACAAACCTAACCTAATTCTAAATTAAATCTGAATTACTTAAAAAACCCACAAACTTAATAAACAAGCTAATAATTTGGTATGATTGAACTTCCAAGAGACTTTGTAGCCACTCGTTAGCCTTCAAATAAGTTTCTGTTGCTCGATTTAATGCAGGCATCTCACAGCCTGGGGTCAGAGAGGTGAGCAATCCAGTTCATACTTTGCCCCTATAAACTATTTACCAGACTTCTCTGAGCCTCAGTATTCTAATCTATGAGACGATGATGACAAGCATGAGACTAATAATGCTAAGAAAGCAAACTCTTTCAAGGTGCTTTTTATATGCCACACACTTCAATTACATTAACTAATTTTATCCTCAAAACAACCCTATGAAATACATACTATTATTATCCCCATTTTACAGATGAGTAGCTGAGGTGCACGCCAGTTAGGTTGCCACTTCTGGAAAGTGGAAGAGCCAGACTATGAATCCCGGATACTCCCCATAAAGCCATGGTTTCCAGATTGCCTTAGGATGTTGCCACCTTCCCAGTGGGATGTCCTGCAGATGTAATCAGGTAAATAGGATGGGCATGTAACAAGTCATCTTCCTTCATCCTCCTCTCTACATCTTCCTTTTCTTCAAATGGCAATTAAATTCCAGAGGAGAAAAATTCCGTTTCCTTGGTATTGACCTACTCACTGAATTAAGTTTTTTTCAATTATTCTGCTCCCCTCCCTTTCACCACAGTGTCTGGTGAGGGAGAGGGCTCCAGGTCGGAAGGTACTTCTTGGCTCGTGGTTTGGGAGTATGTTTGTATCCACACACAGTAGGTTGGAGTCTTTTGAAAATAACCTGGCCAAAAGCCCTTCGTGTTCATGTTTAGTAGTTAAGGACTGCTGTTTTACTAAAATGTTCTCTGGTAAATATCACATGTGTATGGAAATAGCATTCTAATAGTTGTGTACAAAAAGAAATGGACTGAAAGGTAAGTTAGTTCAAGTTTATGGAATAACAATTAGATATAATAAACATAGGTGAGAAAAGATTAGCTGAAGAATATTTTAATGAGAAATATATATCTTTATGGATATTTCTGTTTTTATTTTTACATTAATTTAGCCATTCCTTTCTGAGATACACATGTCAATCACCTACCTAGCCATTCATCTAGCATAAAAAGTGAATGCAAAGCACTTATTAGAGAGCTTGATGCATATTAAAAGCTCAACATATATTAATTATTATTATTATTTTTATTTTTGGAAATGAGGATGGGAGACCTTGCTATTTTGCCTAAGCAGTGCTCAAACTTGTAGTCCTTCTGCCCTCAGCCTCTGAAGTAGCTGAGAACACAGGCACCCTCCGTTTTGCCAGGTGGTTTTTTATGATCACTTTCTTACTAGTTATACTAAGGATTTTGAGATGCTTAAGTTGATGAAGATGTTGGGTCAACAAAAGTTGAATATAAATAACTGGAATCTAATAATTGGAGGCAAGAATACATTTCAGGACCTAAAAAGGAATAAAATTTAAAAGGACATGCTTTAGGGATACAAGACAGACATAAAGGGTGCACCAAAAAAATAAATAAAATAAAATAAGATAAAGGCAGAACAGAATGTAAAAACCGAGGCACAATTGGGATCACTTGAGATGGAGAAGGAATAAGGGTCAAGTACAGAAACTCCAGAAAAAACAGCAAAGTGGGTAAATTTTAATGAAGAGAGGAGAATTTGTTTTTTGGATATTTTTGGCAATTAAGATAAATTATTTTATTTTTTGTAGAACTTTAAAAGGCAGTGAAGTTTGCTTCAGAATGTATATAAAACTTATATTTTTATATAAATATAAAAACAAGCACATTTAAGAAAAATGCAAGGGAATTCAGGATGGATTCAATAATTAAAATTTACATTTTCTTTTTTAATCACTAAAAGTATTTTTTAAAAAACAACCTACCTCATTCTTCTGTGATTTTTAGAATTTTTAAATTAAAGAAAGTTTCAGAATATTAAAGGGTACACATGTTTTGTTTGTACACTTTTTTTTGTACACACTGAGTCAAAGTTATAACCTCTATAGAAATTTGCTTGGAGATGCCTCACAGAATTTACAGCTACCATTTGATCCAGGAAACTCACCACTGGGTATATTGCAAAGGGAAAAATGGTCATTTTACAAATAGGATGCCTGGACTCAAAATGTTTACAGCAGCACAAATCACAATTGCAAAGATGTGGAACAACCCAAGTGCCACCAATACATGAAGGGTTTAATAAAAGGTAATATATTCATGCCATGAAGTACTACTCAGCCATAAAAAAAATGGCAATCTATTATCTTTAGTGACAACCTGGATGGAATTGGAAACTATTTTTCTAAATGAAATATCCCAAGAATGGAGAAACAAACCCATCTACTAAATACCAATTTGAAACTAGTTGATCACAGTTAAGTATGTATGTCTCCATGAAAATCAGCTGGGGTTGGGGTGTAGATTCAGACCTATTGGGTACAATGCACACTGAGTAAAAGTTACAGTTATAATTTTGAGAGGAGAATTTTGAAAGGAGGAGAGGAGATATTGAATAATGAGATTATCCTTAATAGCTTCATTCATTAATCACAAGGGAAGATCTTAAAATTCATAAGAAACTTCTCCCAAGGTGGGCAGAAATTGAACACTGTTTAGACAGCTTTAATTATATTAGTTTTCTTTGGAATAGCCATTGAACATAAATATGGATGACCTCCCATCAATGCTAAATCATTATGAACAAAAGATTCTTGGGAAGAAAAATAGTTTAAGGGATTACTGATTTGGTTTCTTAGATCTACTTGGACTTAATGAGTTCACATCCTTGTGGTGGTGTTAGTCAGGTCAGTGGGTTTCATTCCTGAGAAAATCTGCTGTAAGTCAACAGAACCATAATAATCAGGCCTAAAATAGCACATGAGCTTGTGAAGACTTTAAATGTCAATGAGCACAATGTGTTCAAACTTGATAACTGGAAGACTCCACAGGCGAAGACTTTACTTTAAAACCTTTAAAGTCAGGAAGTAATAAGTTATGAAATGTTGCTCTTTCATTTTAGGAATGAGACAACTGCAGAATCCTTCTTAACAAAATATTCTTTTAAAAATAATATACATTTGGATATTGTTCATTTTTGTTAAAAGAGGTTTCAATTTCACTTAATCTCCAAATGAACCTTTAAGAAGGACGTATAAAAATTCTCTTTTTAAAAAAGTCATGGTCCTAATTGATAATATAAATACGAAGTAAACTTACTCTATAATACAAAATTTGTACTACATATGACTAAACTCTCAGAACTCTGAAACCTTTAAGAATATAGAATATCTTGTAAATGTAGAGTATCTTATATTTTAATAATATATAATGATTGAGGGGGCCTTATTGGAAAAGGGATATTTCTATAGCCAATATGATGTGTGTGTGTGTATATGTGTAACACACATATATTTAGAACACATTTTCCTTATTCATTATATTCTTTGACTTGTTAAAATTTTACTTATATATCTGCAACATAACATAACATTAACAAGTAATAAAATAGTTTATTATAAACACATTGTAGAATTATTTGCTCATTTATGGAGACTGTTGAGGGATTGTACCCTTTTAGTCTTTACATGCTGTTTTTATTATATTGATGTATACAGAATTGCCGGTAACAAACTGAACAGTTGTGAGTATTGTAGCATTGTTGTTTCTTTTTAAAATAGTCCCAACTACTTAATTGAAGAAGCCCCTCTAGGGCTTACGGTTTAAAATTATTTCACAGAAATGTCATCTAAATTGGTAAACTTAGTGATACCCACAGGGTCAATTGGTCTTCTGGACCTTCATTGACATAGATCTCACAGCAGAAATTGTACTGGCCCCAATTCACCTTAGTTCAGCTCCAGTATAGAAATTTCTCATGGAAAAAATGATGAATTCTAGGTAGAAAAAAAATTAAAACACATCTTTATTTATTTCGAAATGTTTTATAGATATCTTCAGAGATGTGATTGAAGTATGGGGCAATCCTGTCTAAAAAATGGAACAATCCGGTGATCCCACAGTCTTGCTGGCATGTAGCTCCAAGTCCACTGCAGGGCTTTCCTAGTACTGAGCACCATCTTCTCAGCCAACTCATTCCCTCAGGTGTGTTCATGAAATGCTGGACAAGACATCTCACCACACAGTTCTTAAACTTAGTGGAAATAAATGGCATTTTCTGAAAGAAAAGTGTCAGGAGATGTGACCATTCAAATACTTATTAAAAGGTTTGTCCCAATTGAGGCATGAGATCAAAGTACATAGAAGCCATTTTGAAATGGGTTTCCTATGATCCAGACTTTTTTTTTTTTATTGTATGGTATGAATTTTTCACCATAAAACTCTTGCCCTAAAGATGCTTTATTTAATAATAATGAGTAATACAATGTAGATGCTTTCTAATTTATTTTTGAAAAGAATTATCTTAAAGGCTGATTAAAAAAATATTCAAGTTAATTATATGAATAAATTCTTGGGGTGGGGGAAAAGAGTTCCATGAACAGCACCCATTTTTTTTTTTTGAAACACAGTCTCACTCAGTCTCCCTGGGGGTGAGAGCTGTGGCATCATCAGCAACCTTAAACTCTTGGGCTCAAGCAATCATCTTGCCTCTGCCTCCCCAGTAGCTGCAACTACAGGCGCTCACCACAATGCCCGGCTAGTTTTCCTGTTTTTAGTAGATGTGGAGTCGCGCTTTGCTCAGAGGGTCCACCCGTCTAGGCCTGCCAGAGAGCTAGGATTACATGAGTGAGCTACTGCACCCAGCCCAAAAGTATATTTTTTGTAGCAGATGGTAGAACAAAACCGAATTGCTCACTAGATTATTGATTTATAGAATTTAATTAGTGATCAGTGACTAATGGTTCTGATGCTTCCAAATTTCCTGTAATTTAAGAAGTTCCTGAGAAGTAACTTTGTATAATATCTAAGTATCTAGATTTAAGGTTCTAAACTAATGCAAAATTATGACTTTTCAGGAAGTTGTAGTAGAGTAAATACCACGACGATATATTTGTGTTCCCCAAAATGTAAGAAACATGTAATTGGCCATGTTTTCTTCTACTTAGACCTCATTTTATGAAAATGATCTGCCATCTAACTCTTTAACATATGTCTGATTCTGGACTGGAGGCTATATAACATCTGGAAATGAGGCTATAGACTCTTGCTTACCAGCTCTGGGACTGAAAAAGTATGTAACTAAAATTATGTCTTGTAACTCCAATGTCATCATTGAGTTTCTTTTTCATGAAGATTCTATTCTAGTTCCTAAGTGATACTGTATTTGTTATCAGCAGATTACATAAGAAACTGGTGAATAAATTTTCAATGAAAGGACAGAAAGGAATCCTATTACCTGGATATCAGGGCCTCTTTTAAATTTAAAACTATCAGCAACTACAGAACAAGCTTATAAAAATTGTGGATCATTTTAAATGTTATAAATTTGCCGAGCTATAATATCTTGAGCCCTCATTTATTTATTTGTTTCGGTCATTTTATAAACTTCGACTCATAAAAATGCAGCTTTTATTTTTCTATAGCTCAGTTTCAGTCTTATTGCAAGGCTCTATTCTGAACTTTGGCAGAAAACTCAGTTAATTCTCATATGCTATGGTAGTATCTTAGTCCTTGGTTTTGGGAGAGGCATCTGTTCCTTGACTCTCAGCTTCTGTTGATAGTGGCATAAGAGAGATGTTCAGTTTCAATCTTGTTCTTTGGTGTCAATGCCCTTCAATTGGGCATCTGCCGAGATGCAACTTTATTTTTACCTGGTTTTCAGACTAAAATCTGTTATAATTATAAAATTTATTATAATTTTCTGAGTTGTGACCATGAGATATTTTGGAATCCACTGACTTTTCTTGGAAACAGATGAAAGGTTTAGCTTCTTTTTGAGGTTGCAGACGGTTCTGGGTTACCTTGTGCCATCCATCATTGACCATGGAGACATTTTTTTTTTTTTTTTTATAAAAAACTGTTTGGATTTTATTTGGAGATTAACAGAATAGCAAGCTAGTGATTAAAAGTGTTGTAATTTAAACTAGAATTTCTAAACCACTCTGAAATTTACTTTATATGCTTCTTAGCTAATGTATATAATTTAGTTTCAAGTTCTTTCTTCAAAGGGTCATCAGAATATCATGGATTGAAGAGACCTTTGAACACTTACCATCTCTTGCTGCTTTTGCTGTTTCATAAAAGAAGATATTAAACTTTTGTTTAATTTTTATACCTATTTTAGCAAATAAAATATTTAAATGCTTGCATTAATCCTCATTTTTTCAATTTTAAACATAAAAACTTAGAGTTTGTATCATAATTTTTTTTGCAGCATAACCAATTTTTTTTCTAAGTTCATTTTCTGTTCCAGTAAGATGATCATGATTCTTCTCCAAGTCTTACACGGTCTTTATGAACTGCTCATATAACTGTTTGATTGTTTTCAGTTTGGGGTTCTGAACAACTATAGATTGTTGGAAAACTTTTTGTTGCTGTTAGAACTTATTAATTAGATTTTCTTCTTGTTCCTCAGCTTTCTGCACCTCTAAATTCCACTGTCAAAACAAGTCAGAAACTGCTGAGAATATTCTTGGTTAAGCTATTGCCTTTGCTCTTGTGTTTTTCAACTGTGTTCAATTTTCTGGTTGCTGGTTTGGAGAGAAGCTTTGGTGTACATTTCTAGCCTTTTTCTTTTAGCAGTAACAGCCTTGTTAATCTCAGCTCCAAATCTTTCCAGCATATCCTCTCCTTTACCCCCAGCATCTTCAACTATTCTTGCAGAAGGCCTTTTCTCCCCATGTTTATCATGTACTGGAGCCTTTCAGTAACGTTTTTCTTTGAATCACTCAGATCCTTTTTATCTTCTTTCTCAAAATCATAGGCTCTTATAACCTGATCCTCCATCAATGACTTCCAGATTTCCTAGCATGCTTTTTTCTCAGAGGGCACCATATTTAGATGTTTTCTGATTGAGGTACTCACTCGCTTTCCTGGAGAAACTTTCTACCAATATCTCTCCTATTACTTTACTCCGGTATGATATTTAAAACATACCTGAGGGGATCACTTCCCAGGTTTCCAGAATGATATTGGGCAATATTTTTTCTCTGAAGATTGACATTTGTAATATGGACCTGGAAGCTGGAAAACTGATTTGACCATCTTTTTCTATATTCCTATATTTCCTATATTCACCAAATGGTGGTTTAATCTCCATATGTCAGTAAATTGGTAAACCAGTTCACTTACTATTTGCAGACATTGAGTATTATTGAAAAGAGATATTCTTAGATTCATGGTAAATAATGAAGAGTAAATCAAATAACATAAAAATTACTTAGGCATTTGAAAGTGGGGTTAAACTGGTCTGGGTCAGTGGGGTCCACAGGGTTAGGGAACACAATGTGTAACTGATAGTTTTGCATTGTCTACTCTTTCCCTTGGGACCCAATCCAAGTGCAATCCCTGTGTGGGCAGTGTGAGGGCTGCTTCAGAGAAGAGCACCTGTGCAAGCTCTTCCTCTCCTGCCATTGCTTTCTTGTCTTCCTGCTTTTGGAGTCCTAAGTCTAGGTTGGCTTTTATCATCATTTGTTCTTCTCAAATATTTAAGAAGATATTTTTTTCCTTTCGCGTTACTGACTTATCCAGGAGTTTCACAAACATAACTGAAGGTGAAAAAGTTGAGGATTGATTCTTTTTACCCCTCCGAATAAGTTGTGACCTAACCTTTCTGACATACGAAGCCAACACTATTTTCACTATTGCCTAAAATGGGGATATAATCATTATGCAAAGGGAAATACAGAAACTGGGGTATATTAATACATGGTCAATGTGAAAATAAGTAGTATGATTCCTGCTCCACTTCCATGTACAAGTAAAAGTCTTTAACAAAATAGACTTTTGTAATCATTGCATAATCATAAAATGTCAAAATAAACTCATTTGGAGATAATGCCAAAAGTTTAAACACTTTCTGAATGAGAAACTCAAAGTGGTTATCCCAGCCCTGTGTGTGATGCATCCTACCCAAATCACTCAAATATGAAAACAAAAATGAAAAGGAAAATATAAATCACAGAAATGCCATTCTTTTCTCACTGTTGTGTGTATGGGTCAAATCTGAAACCAATTCAACTGACTACCATGTCTTCAAAGTTGAAATTTTAGGGAGTCTATGAGTCACACATAGGTCATTAAACTTCATCAAAAGATTTATTTATTTATTTATTTGAGACAGAGCCTCAAGCTGTCACGCTGGGTAGAGTGCTGTGGCATCACAGCTCACAGCAACCTCCAACTCCTAGGCTCAAGTGATTCTCCTGCCTCTGCTTCCCAAGTAGCTGGGACTACAGGCACCCGCCACAACACCCGGCTATTTTTTTTTTTTTTTTTTTACCATTTCCAACTAACTTTTCTATTTTTTAAAAATAATTTTATTAAATCATAATTGTGTACATTGGTGCAATCATAGGGCAGAATGTGCTTCATATACAATCAGAAATATTTTGATCACACTGTTAGAAATAGCCTTCATGGCATTTTCTTGATCACTATACAAAGACATTGATACTCTACATTTAATAGGTTTCACCAGTACCCTGCTAAGATGCACTGTAGGTGTGATCCAACCAAT
>CAUYON010078895.1:0-10374 GCA_963573935.1 Arctocebus calabarensis
CTGTAGTCCCAGCTACTAGGGAGGCTGAGGCAAGAGAATCGCTTAAGCCCAAGAGCTGGAGGTTGCTGTGAGCAGTGTGACGCCACGGCACTCTACCCAGGGCGATAAAGTGAGACTCTGTCTCTACAAAAAAAAAAAAATCCTCTTTTCTAGTTATTTGAAAAAACACGATAAATTACTGTTTACTACAATGTTATATAACACTGGAACTTATTCCTTCTATCTAGCTATAATTTTGCATTCATTAACTCACCTTTCTCTATTCCCAGCCTTAGGTAACCACTGTTCTACCCTCTACTTCTTTTTAAATTTTTTTTTTTGAGACAGAGTCTCACAATGTTGCCCTCAGTAGAGTGCTGTGGCATCACAGCTCACAGCAACTTCCAACTCCTGGGCTTAAGCGAGATTCTCTTGCCTCAGCCTCCCAAGTAGCTGGGACTACAGGTGCTGCCACAACGCTTGACTATTTTTGGTTGCAGTTGTCATTGTTGTTTGGCTGGCCTGGGCTGGGCTTGAACCTACCATATTCAGTGCACATGACTGGCTCCATAACCACTGTGCTACTGGCACAGAGCATCTATCCTCTACTTCTATGAGAACAGCATTTTTAGCTTTCACAGATGAGTGAGAACATGTGGTATTTAACTTTCTGTACCTGGCTTATTGCACTTAACATAACGTCATCCACACTCATTCTTGCTGCTGTGAATAACAGGATTTCATGGCTTTTTATGGCTGAATAGTATTCCATTGTGCATATATCCCATGTTTACTTTATTCATTCATCTATTGATGGACACTTAGATTGATTCCATATCTTGTGAATAGTGCTGCAATAAATAGAGTGCAGTCATCTGTTTAATATAATGATTTCCTTTTTGTTGGAAAGGAATTAAAAGTGGAATTGTTCATTATGTGGGTAGTTCTAGTGTTATTTTTTTTGAGGAACCGCCTTACTGTTTCTATGATTGCTGTACTAATTTACATTCTCAAAAGTAGAAGCGTTACCATTTTGCCACATCCTTGCCTGTATTTGTTATTTTTTTCTTTTTGATAATAGCCATTCTAATGGGACTGATAGCTTTATGATTTTAGGTAATTATCTTAGTCCTCTACTATTTTAGATAGAGTCAATTAATTACCCACTATGAGCAATGGTGAAATTACAATATTTCTATTTCATCGTTTTCTCTACTCCTCTTCTCCCCTCATCTAATATTAATTGAAAGTCCTATTTCCTCAGAGTTAAACATAGCATTGTTAAATATATTTCCTTCTCCCATTTGATTTTTCAGCTTTACAGCACAAATTATTAAAGATGAAGACACATATTTATATGATATGCTTTTCCTTCTTTTTCTGAGTGTCTCTGTTGCCTGGGTTAGAGTGTAGTGACATTGTCACATGGCAATTTCAAATTCCAAGTGATTCTCCTGCCTCAGCCTCCTGAGAAGCTGGGACCACAAGCATGGTTAATTTAAAAATATATATATATATATTTTTTTGAGACAGAACCTCAAGCTGTCACCTTGGATAGAGTGCGGTGGTATCATAGCTCATAGCAACCTCAATTCCTGGGCTCAAGCAAGTCTCTTGCCTCTGCCTCCCAAGTAGCTGGGACTACAGGCACCCACCACAACGCCTGGCCATTTTTTGGTTGCAGCCATCATTGTTGTTTGGTGGGCCCGGGCTGGATTCGAACCCACCAGCTTAGGTGTACGTGGCTGGTGCCTTAGCCCGTTAAGCCACAGGCGCCAAGCCTAAAAAAATTTTTTTTTTGTAGAAACAGTGTCTTGTTATGTTACTCAGACTGGTCTTGATCACTGGCTTCAAGTGATCCTCCCACTTCAGCCTCCCAAAGTGCAAGGATTACAGGCCTGAGTCACCATACTGAGCCTCACCATGTTTATAATTTACTTTTGTTCTCCCCATCTGAATTTTTGTCAGTTATATAATTTATAACCTGTTGTTCCATCATAGTCAATTGCATGTGTTTTGCCTTAGTCTCCACTGATATAACTCCAATGCTCTCTGTCAATTCTTTTGTTGCATATTTCCTAGTCATCTGTTGGTAGGCCTAAATTTATCCTCTAATAAACTCTTCCATTCAAACTCTTTGGGATTCTCAGACTTCTTTGTGTTCAAAGCTGTTTACCTATTGACTGTGTACTAGAATGACAGCTTGACTTGGAATAAAAGATCATATCTATTTTCCTTGAGGCTTTTGTTATTCTTTTTTTCACTGTCTTACAGCACTTAAAACATTGTAGTGAAGTCATAGTTTGTTTGTTTTTTTGCAGTTTTTGGCCAGGGCTGGGTTTGAACCCACCACCTCCGGCATATGGGGCTGGTGCCCTACTCCTTTGAGCCACAAGTGCCGCCTGGAAATCATTATTTTTAATGACAATAAAGTTATTATGCTCAGAGAAAGGGGAAAGAAATGAAGAAAAACACAATGAGAAAAATAAGAGAGGTTATTTAATAATATGAATAAAGATAAAGGAGTCATGACAAAGAATAAAATGAAAATGTTAGGTCTACAAAACACAATAGTTGAAATGATAAGATAAAAAGCAGGATGGGTTTACCTAAAGAAGAAATTAGTGAATCAGAAAATCAGATTAAGAAATTCTCCCAGAAGGTAGCAGAAAATGTTAACATTTTCCTTCTACATGCTCACAAAGGAATGAAAATACTAACTAACATTCATTTTGTGCTTTCTATGTGTTAGGTACTATCTTAAACACTTTATGTGTGTTAACTCATTTATTACTTCCAAAAATCCTGTATGAAGTAGCACATTGTTATCATTACATTTATACGTGAGAGGAAACTAAGACACAGAAAGTTTAGGTCACTTGCCCAAGTCTTTGCTATTTTTTGAGACACAGCCTCAAGCTGTCACCCTGGATATAGTGCTATAACATCACAGCTCACAGCAACCTCTAATTCCTGGGCTTGAGCGAGTCTCCTGCCTCTGCCTCGCAAGTAGCTGGACTACAGGCGCCCGCCACAACGCCCGGCCATTTTTTGGTTGCAGCTGTCATTGTTGCTTGGCGGGCCCGGGCTGGATTTGAACCCGCCAGCTCAGGTGTACGTGGCTGGCGCCTTAGCCCGTTGAGCCACAGGCACCGAGCCAAATCATAGCTGTGTACATTAATGCAATCATGAGGTACAATGTGCTGGTTTCATATACAATCTGAAATATTTTCATCAAACTGTTTCACATAGCCTTCATGGCATTTCCCAAGTCTTTGCTCTTAAGGTCCACACAACTATCTATACTGCTAGGTATAGAGACCAGACCTTAGGGGGTCTTAGTTTTTATAAACCAATACTAGTAAACTGCATTAATCTTCGTTAATGACTTCAACTATTATCCAAGGAATAAGCATGACAATGAATAGACTTGGGAAGAAATCCATGTAGATCTGTAAGATTACAGAGCATTATTAAAACAATGACAACAATAAAATACAAGCTAAGAGATGTGAGGAATAGTTGTTGAAATGTTAACATCCAGATAGCAGGAATTCTAGAATAAGAGAAGAATAAAATTATGAAAAAGTAGTATTTGAAGTAATAATGATGATAAAATTCCTAGAATTGAATAATCTCATTACTTTTCAAGCTGGATAGGTAAGAACAAAGTCACATCTGGATTTTTTTCTTCTTTTCTTCTTTTTTTTTTGACACTTCAGTAATTATGAAGTTCACATTTGGATATTTTATTGTAAAATTTAAGATCAAAGATAAAAAGAGAATTTTAAAATCTTCTAGAAAATATCAAAGACCAAGAGCAGGGGTCCTCAAACTACGGCCCGCAGGCCACGTGTGGCCTGCTGAGGACATTTATCCGGCCTGCCTGGTATTTTTGTCGCCAGTGCCTGTTCTGCTTAGTAGCTTACTCATCCTGGCTGCAGTGCACATGTGCTGAATGTGCCCCTGCACTCTCCAACTCCCCTCCTTCTCTCTGTCTTTCGACTCCTCCTCTCAGTCTTGGGTGAGACCGAGACTCGTTATCAGAGGAGTCAGGAGCTTGCCTGTGCAGAGCCTGCTGCCGCCTGAGGACTGAGGTAAGAACAAGTTAGGATTTTTTTTTTGAAGTTAGGAGGTCTATTTTTTTTATTATTTTATAGTTAGTACGGCCTTTTTTTGTGGTTAAAGGGGACCTTTTTTTCTGAAGTTCGGAGGGCTTTTTTTCTTTGCGGATAGGAGGCACCTTTTTTGTCATTTTAAATATTGTATTTGTATTTGTTCCTGTTTTTTTTTCTTATTTCTTTTGCAGTTTTTGGCCAGGGCTGGGTTTGAACCCACCACCTCCAGTGTATGAGGTCAGTGCCCTGCTCCTTTGAGCCATAGGCACTGCCCCTGTTTTGTTTTTTTACTTCAAAATAAGATATGTGCAGTGTGCATAGGAGTTTGTTCATGGTTTTTTTTTTAAACTATAGTCCGGCCCTCAAAAGGACAGTGAACTGGCCCCCTGTTCAAAAAGTTTGAGGAACCCTGACAAAGAGCCTCCAGAGGATCAGCACCCATAGCTCAGCGGTTAGGGTGCTGGCCACATACACCAGGGCTGGTGGGTTCCAACCCGGCCAGGGCCTGCTAAACAACAATGACCACTGAAACAAAAAAAATAGCCGGGTGTGTGGTGGGCACCTGTAGTCCTGGCTACTGGGAGGCTGAGGCAAGGGAATCACTTGAGCCCAAGAGTTTGAAGTTGCTGTAAGTTGTGACACCATGGCACTATACCTGGGTGACATAGTGAGACTTTGTCCCTCCATCCCCCCAAAAAAGCCTCCAGAGCAGATCAGCTACCAAGGGAATAAAAACCATATTCACATTGGTTTTCCCACAGAAAAAGTAGATTCAAAAAGTCATTGGACTATGGCGGTGCCTGTGGTTCAAGGAGTAGGGCTCCAGCCCCATATGCTGGAAGTGGTGGGTTCAAACCCAGCCCCAACCAAAAACTTAAAAAAAAAAAAAAAAGTCATTGGAGTAATAATTATAGACTACTAAAGAAAAATAATTTCAAATCCAAACTTTTTTTTTATTGTTGGGGATTCATTGAGAGTACAAGAAACCAGGTTACACTGACTGCATATGTTAGGTAAAGTCCCTCTTATAATTTTGTTTTGCCCCCAAAAGGTGTGGCACACAGCAAGACCCCACCCCCTTGCTCCTTCCCTCTCTCTGCTCTTCCTTTCCCCACCCCTCCCTCATTCTTTGTCTCTCTGCTGTCCCCTTCCCCCCCCCACTGTGTCATTAATTGTCATTAATTGTCCTCATAAAATCCAAACTTTTTATGCATCCAAGTTATACTCTAAATGTGAGGCTACAATAAAGATGTTCTCAAACAACAGCAAGAACAAAAAAACAACACTTTGGAAATGCTCTAAGAGAAGTGTTCAAATAAGAAACTGGCAGGGCACTGGGGGTTCATGCCTATAATGCTAGTACTCTGGGAGGCTGAGGCAGGTGGATTGCTTGAGCTCAGGAGTTCAAGACCAGCCTGAGCAAGAGCAAGACCCCCATTTCTACTAAAAATAGAAAAACTATCTGGGCATTGTGTTCCAACTATTCAGGAAGCTAAGGTGGGTGGTTCCCTTGAGCCCAGAAGTGTGAGGGTGCTGTGAGCTGTGACACTACAGCATTCTATTGAGGGCGACATAGTGAGACTCTCTCTAAAAAAAAAAAGAAAGAAAAGGAAACAGAAAAGAAAAAGTTGGTTAGCAATATTTGAACCTATAAAATAGATTCCTAGGCAAAAACCATAATATGGGAGAAAGAGGATTTTTATGTCCTAAGAAAAGGAACCACAGAACAAGCATATACAGCCCTCATGAACATATATGCAGTAAGAACATAACTTCAAAATACATAAATAACAACTGAGGAACTCTGAGAGAAGTAGATTATCAATTATATCAGAAATTTTAACTACGATCAGCAAATAATAATAAGCAGAGCCATAGAAAATCTGAAGAATACCATTAATAATATACAGCTGCTAAAAATATACTGAATTCTACACTAAAGAGAGCATACATTCTTTCTTTAGTCCACATGCTAACATTCGCAAAAATTTACCACTTACTAAATAACAAAAGAAACTTTGATTAATTCCACAGAATCAATATTATACAGACTATTTTCTGTTAAGAACCAGTAAATATTTTTGGCTTTGTACGCCAGATGGTATCTATCTTAACTACTAAACCCTGCAGTTGTAGCACAAAGGCAGTTATAGACAATACATAAATGAATAGGTGTGGCTGTGTTCCAGTAACTTTATTTTCAAAAACAGGTGGCTGGACAGCCTTGAATCGTGGCCTGTAATGTTCTGCAACCCTGGTATAAACTAATATAGACATTCTAGAGAGCAATCTGGCAGAACTTAAGCCAAATAAGCATAGTATGATTTGTGGTTTAGTAATCTCATTCTGCATATATATCACAAAGAAATTCTCAAGCAGACCCATAAGGAGGCATATCTGGAGATTTCATGCTCTTTGGGAGCAATTTAAGTATCAGTTACTAGAGAATTAGATAAGTAATATTTGCTAGATAAAGCCCAGGGAAGACAACATAGCATGTAGAAGCAACAGGCTAGGTATGCTCAAGAAATATGAATATTTGATAACATATTAGTATCAGAGTGTTGGGTCAAAAATAAGAGAAAGAAGGAGATTTAAAGCAGAATAAAATCTTTAAAAAATATACACAAAAATTACATGTTTTGTGAGACAGATGTAAATCGAACTCATTAGAATTATTGTCTGTGTGTTTATGGGCAAGGTGGTAGGTAAATAGATTTTAGGGAATGAGGCTAAAAAAATAATAAGCTAGCAAAGTAACTTTGCCAGAACAAGCATGATAAAGGCCATGAACCGATGGAAATTATTAACTCTGCATTTGAGGTCTAGGATATTACAGATTGGTTGTAGGGTATTTTCAACTACTTATACTCATTTATTTCTGAGTACACTGATATTCATTGTCTGCCTATTTGGCAATTACAGTGTAATAATTGGAGTTTAAACAATATTATAATGTTGTAATTCACCGTTTGACAATTTTTTGGCATAGCTATTTTTGCAAAAGCATTTCTTGTCTATAATTTGTATCTGGTTAGAACCACATAATCAATTGATCTAATTGATTTGGCTCCTCATACTACATTACAGTCAAGAAAAGTATGCTCTGGGTGGTGCCTGTAGCTCAGTGGGTAGGGCACTGGTCACATATACTGGAGCTGGTGGGTTTGAACAGGGCTGGGCCAGCTAACCAACAATGACAACTGCAACCAAAAAATAGACAGGCATTGTGGCAGGCGCCCTGTAGTCCCAGCTACTTGGGAGGCTGAGACAAGAGAATTGCTTAAGCCCAAGAGTTTGAGGTTGCTGTGAACTGTGACACCATGGCACTCTACCCAGGGTGACAGCTTGAGACTCTGTCTCTAAAATAAAATAAAATAAAGTAAAGAAAAGTATGCCCTGAGTGGTGCCTGTGGCTCAAAGGAGTAGGGCGCCAGCCCCATATACCAGAGGTGATGGGTTAAAACCTGGCCTTGGCAAAAAACTGCAAAAAAAAAAAAAAGAAAGAAAGAAAGAAAGAAAAGTATACCCTAATTTGTACAGCTCTGTGAACAATAAGAAACAAAAATGTTAAAATTTTTTTTAAATACATGTATTTTATTATTCTTCATTACATTATTCCCCCTCCAAAATGTTCAAATTTTAAGACTTGATAAAAGCTTATCATCAATCTTAAATTGTACTTTTAGAATACATTATAATTGTTTACTTTTATTATACTCAATGACTAAAATAAGCCCCTATAAAACACCTTGAAATTATACATCTATAGCAAATGAAAATATTCCTGAGAAGTGTTTTTTTGTTTGTTTTTTGAGACAGAGTCTCGCTATGTCACCCTCAGTAGAGTGCCGTGGTGTCACAGCTCATAGCAACCTCAAACTCTTGGGCTCAAGTGATTCTCTTGCCTCAGCCTCTCAAGTAGCTGGGACCACAGGTGCCGCCACAATGCCCGGCTATTTTTTTTTGTAGAGACAGAGTCTCACTTTATCGCCCTGGGTAGAGTACCGTGGCATCACACTGCTCACAGCAACCTCCAGCTCTTGGGCTTAAGCGATTCTCTTGCCTCAGCCTCCGGGTAGCTGGGACTACAGGCGCCCGCCACAGCGCCCGGCTAGTTAAGAATTTTTTTTTTTTTTTTTGCAGTTTTTGACTGGGGCTGGGTTTGAACCTGCCACCTCCGGCATATGGGGCCGGCGGCCTACTCCTTTGAGCCACAGGCGCTGCCCCCGGCTATTTTTTTGTTGTTGTTGCCGTTGTTATTGTTGGTTAGCTGGCCCGGGCTGGGTTGGAAGCTGACAACTTTGGTGTATGTGGCTGGTGCCATAACCACTGTGCTACGGGTGCCGAGGCCTGATAAATTTTTTAAAATAGTGTTGGCTTGAGTATTGAAGTCTATTTGCTATCTCTGTCTAGGGAAAGAGATTTCACATGTATAGCGCAACTACTATAAGCCAAGTACTTACACATGTGTTATTTCCATTAATCCTCATGACAAGTTTCTAGAGTACGCAGTACAATTATATTTTACTGATGGAGAAACTAAGTTCAGATAAATCAAGTAATCTACCCAAGGGCTCATAGCTAGTAAATGGCAGTGTTAGAATACAAATTGAATAAACCCAAATGTTAGATCTGTATTCAATGTTTAAAACATTGTGATAAGGCTTGAGTTCCAGCATGATGGTGTAAACCCTCTACAGTACATTTCTCCTGACAATTACAACTAAAATTGCCAGAAAAAAAAAAAAAACGTAAAACAAGGTGGCACCTGTGGCTCACTGCGTAGGGCACCGGCCCCACGTACGATGGTGGCGGGTTCAAGCCCAGGCCTGGCCAAACTGCAGCGAATAAAAAAAAATAGCTGGGCGTTGTGGTGGGCGCCTGTAGTCCCAGCTGCATGGGAGGCAGAGGCAGAAGAATCCCCTAAGCCCAGGAGTTTGGAGGTTGCAGTGAGCTGTGTGATGGCACTCTACTGAGGGTGATAAAGTGAGACTCTGTCTCTACAAAAAAACACCTCTATAAAACAACTACCTGGGGACTGTGAAAGTGTGCGTGGGGGGAAGGCAGGCAGATCATGAAGGATAGTGAAAAAGTTGAACCAACAACCAATAGAAGTAAGATTTCTTTTGTGTTTCTACTTTTCTCTTGTAGACTGGCTCCATGACTGGGGCAGTACAGAGTCACTTGTGCCTACAACTTAAACAAAAGCCCATTTTTTATGGCAAAAGAAGCCAGGACATTTCTTCTGCAGGCCTGAGAGTAGAGGATAGAATCCCATAGAGGAATGAACTGAAGAAAGAGATCCACTAATTCAGTGTAAGAACCCACATAAGTCTCAGCATAATCCCTGAGCTATAAATGCATGGACGAATGCAAATATTTGAACCGTATGATCAAATGTCAGAGTGTCTAACTACTGAAGAGCACATGTACAGGACTTGCTCAAAACAAATGTGACAAAGTTTAGAGAACTTAAACAGGATTGGAACTGCACAACTTTCAGAATAACCTTTAAGTGTGCGTGAGCAAAATAGATCTGCAGCAGCGTAACAAAGGCTTGCAGAAAGCAAGACAGAAATTATATCCTGAGCATAATATGGCTGATTTCCTGCTAAAAATAAAATATAAACTTTTTCTGGATGATTATAATAGGATCCAGAGTCTATCGAACACATCATTTACAATGTCCAAGATATACACAAATACAAAATAACTCAACATAAAAACAAATGAGAAGGCTGGGTCCGGAGGATTGCTTTAGGAGGCCAGGAATTCGAAACCAGCCTGAACAACAGAGCAAGAATCTGTTTCTACAAAAACTAGAAAAATCAGGGCTGCGCCTGTGGCTTAGTGAGTAGGGCGCCAGCCCCATATACCGAGGGTGATGGGGTTCAAACCCAGCCCCGGCCAAACTGCCACCAAAAAATAGCTGGGCGTTGTGGTGGGCGCCTATAGTCCCAGCTACTCAGGAGGCTGAGGCAAGAGAATCACCTAAACCCAGGAGTTGGAGGTTGCTGTGAGCTGTGATGACACAACACTCTACCAAGGGCGACAAAGTGAGACTCTGCCTCTTAAAAAAAAATGAAAAAAAAAAAAATCAAACCAGAGAAAAATCAGCTGGGCATGGTGGCACATGCCTATAGTCCCAGCTACTTGGAAGGCTGATGGAGGAGAATCACTATACCCAGAAGTCTGAGGTATGATGATGCCCCTGCACCCTGCACTCTAGCTTAGGCAACAGAGTGAGACATTGTCTCAAAAAAAAAAAAAAAAA
>CAUYON010078897.1:0-16031 GCA_963573935.1 Arctocebus calabarensis
CAGCTACTCGGGAGGCTGAGGCAAGAGAATCGCTTAAGCCCAAGAGCTGGAGGTTGCTGTGAGCAGTGTGACGCCACGGCACTCTACCCAGGGCGATAAAGTGAGACTCTGTCTCTACAAAAAAAAAAATAAATAAATAAATAAAGTAAATATTGATTGCAAATATAAAATAAAGCTAAGAATGAGGAAAGAGGGAGAGAGCTTTTATCTGTCAAGATCACACGAAGATAAAGTCTTAGATAAGCAGAGTTTCACCATCAGCATTGGGTAGGGTGAACCGTCCAGGGCTGGGAGGAGCTGGTAGGTACTTTGTGCCCCAAAGCCACAAGGAAGGGTATTGTCTAAAGCAGCAGTTTCTACTGTTTGGGCACTGCTTTCAAGGAAGACAATTTTTCCACAGACAGGCGAGGGTAAAGGAGGTGGTTTTGATAAAAGTCTGCAAGCATTTGTCGGTGCAGGCGAGCCTCTCTGCTAGTGATAACCTGCATTTGTAGCCATTCCCAGTGCTAGCATTACCATCTCAGCCCCACCTCGGACCGTCAGACGTTAGATTCTATAGGGAGCACACAACCTAGATCCCTTGTGTGAGCAGTTTACAGTAGGGTTCCCGCTCCTCTGAGAACCTAAGGCCACCGCCGATCTGATAAGAAGCAGAGCTTAGGCGGTGATGCAAGCAATGGGGAGCAGACAGACAAAGCTTCGCTTGCACATCCACTGCTCACCCCCTGCTGTGAGGCCCAGTTCCTAACAGGCCACAGACCAGCACTGCTCTGCTGCCTGAGAGTTTGGGAACACAAGGGCAGAGCCAGCCACCAATGCTAGAACAGGGGCATCAGGATGCACCTTCCTGCAGCTTGGTGACGTTCTTGCCTGAGCCCTGGAGTTTATCCTGCCCTGCTCTTTGATCCATGATTGCCAGGTTCTTCCATAACAGGACTCAATTGCATTTCCTACTGTAATGGCCAAACACCTTAGCAGAACACAAGCAGCGAAGATTCTTGAGGTGAAAGGCAAATGTGTCTCAGGGTATCTGCCGATAAGCAGGTGCCTCATCTCTGGTTATCTCAACTGACCAGTTCCACTCAGTTTGGTGCACAGGGGGCTCTGTGCCCTGGCCAAAACCAAATTGCTTTGACAACCTCTCCTCCATCTGCTCCTGCACGTAGCAGCTGGAAATGCTCCATGCAGAGTCCCTGCAAAGAGAAGCAACGGCCTCCTGAGAGCAACGCTTCCGCTGGCCAAGTCAGTAGCCCTCCCTTTGCGCTGGTGTGTTGGCCACACCTGGCAGAGGTTTAAATCCGATTCTCCTTGGAAGCTGTGATCATCGCTGCCCAGAGCTGGCACACCCCAGGGAATCTTGGAGAAGGGCAAGTGTGTATGTGTTTCTTCTGTGTCTGGCCTCGTTCTTTATAAATGCTTATAACAACCTACAAAGGAGAGACTATTCAATTTAACTCCATTTTAGAGATTAAATTTTTTTTAAAAACCTGAGGTTTAGAAAGTTTAAGAAATCTCCCCCAAGTTCTCTCCCAGCTAGCAAACAGTGCAGACCGGATCAGAACCCAGTCTGCCTGGCTCCTCGATGCAAAATTTGCATCAGGGAGCAAGCCACAGGGTTGTGCAACACAGACTTCCTCTGCCAGTGTGGGACGATCATCTTGTTTACGTGAAAAAATTAGGACCATTTTGAAGTTCTCATTAAATATATTTTTATTTACTGACATTGTTTGATCATGTTCTTAAGTCCTCAAGTCTGTTTTATCTCCTCATTAGACTTAAAATTCTCAAGGATAAGCACCACATTTCCTTTTAAATTGTTTTCTTCCTTGCTTCCCTTCAGTAAGGTCATTTCCAACTTCATTAAAAAGTGTCCCCCGTCTGCCTAAACTGGCAAGGTATGGCTTAGAATTCATGCAATGACATTTTGTTCCATATTTCTTTTTCATAATATTTTGGTCCAGCCAGTTGAGCTTCAACATCACTTCTGGAGCCAAAGTCTGTTGCTAATTATGCTTATACACTTACCCCCAAGATGACCCAGGTGCAGACTTAGTCCCTCAGACAGAGGGGAACCCAGGGGGCAGACCCTGAACTAGGCACTACTGTCAGAGCCCTGGGTCTCCCAACCCAGTCAGCACGTGTGCTGCGTGTGGCCAAGACTACATTATTAACATAACCCTATATTTCCGCTGACCAAACCTTCATGATATTCAGTGTCATCATCATTTTCAAAATACAGTAGAACCTCGGTAAGTTGACCACCCAAGGGACTGTAACAAACTGGTCAGCATATGGAGGTGCTCAACATGAGGAATTAGGCCCCCTGTACTGATATGGACATGTGGAGCATGCCGGTCTGTGAAAATGAGGTCAACTGAAGGAGGTGATCAGTGTAGGGAGGTGGTCAGCTGTAGACATTCTACTGTGTAGTTATGCTCCTACCCTTGCTGTCCATGAACTAAATCTATTTTTCAGTCTTTATCATAGCGCAGGCAACATAAATGTGTTAGGTCAAGGATCTAATGTCAGCAAAGGCACACAGAGCACCCTCTAAAGATTGAAAGTGTGAATTGTGAAGACGGACTTTGAAGTACTGCCTGCCACCTGGAAGACAGCAAATATGTCATTATCATGTTAGGGTAGCATGTAATATTCTTTGCACCCCATCAGTCAGTTAAAAGAAACTCAGCAATCCCATAGGATATTGGCCAAAAGCTTCATCAAAAGTCAGCAAAGAAGTCAATTCACAAGGATTATTTTGGTCTTGACTTACCTCTCCCTCATTTAGAGACAGAAATCCTTGCAAGATACTATTTTAATTAAGGTCAATAGGTATTACTTCCGAAGTTTGAGTCAAATTTTTAAAACAGAGAAGTATACGTACATGTGAGAGTAAAAGGTCCTTGTCTCAATTTTAAATAGACTCTTTGTATGCATCCTCATTGCCAAAGACCCAGAAATATCTGTCCTGTTGATCAAAAATAAGTCCCCTTCATGAGCTCTTAGCAAATCTCATCATGAGAATACAGAATGGAGTCTGATTTGACCACTGAGTTTCTGGATATGACAGCCAGGAAAAAAATTAGGGAATTCCTACATCATCTAAACACAGAAGAGCAGACAGGCCATCAATATAAGGCAAATAAATCAGCTATAACTTTCACAGAAGCAGAAAATACTATGCCAGCTGGTCTACACGCTGTTGAATGGACAATTGGTTGATCATCTTTCTCAAGGGTCAGCATAACAGTAAGTGTTTTCCTCACCTGGAGTACAAACCCCTCCAATATAATTCATATTTATTTGAAAACATAAAAGCTTAAAAAGACAAATTTTAGAAGTAAATGGTTCTCCATATAAAAGTGAACCTCTGCTTTTGAACAACTCAAAAGTCTCACAATTATGATTACATAAAGAAAAGAATATTTTTTAATGTCTACTCCTTGGCTCATTTTTCTCCACCTTGTCAGATATCTGGTGTCCTTCTACAGCTAAATCCTTGAATTAGAGGATGGCATTACTCTCTGAATGTCTGATACTTCCTCTTCTGCATGCAATGAACCTGAGAAGGAAACAACCTCATGTCAATATTCTTTCCACTAGCTGCACTGCAATCCCCTCCCAAGAGGAATGGGTGGGAGGAGGCAGGAGGAAGAGGCAGCAGCACTGTTTCCAAGCGTGTAATGTGCTTCTAGAATCTTCTTTCACCTCCTCACTTTCAGAAGCAGAGCCGTGGCTAACGAGCCAGTTTGGGATTTAAGTATAACTTTTCCTCTAAGACTTGACATCTCTGTTCAGACAGCAACTTTTCACTTTTAAAGACAGGCAGGAGGACGATGATGTTTTGACCGGTTACTTAGAGGTTCACTTTTCTTCTCTGGACTCTATGTAAAAAAAACAAGTACTAAGTGCTCGTTATCTTTATCCAGAATGCACTGATTAATCCCTAATTGGGCCAGGCACTTCCATTAGAAATGCCACCATTATGCGTAGAGTTACTGGAAGCTGCTCATTGTACTGGTAATGGAAAGATGGTGTGTGTCTGAGAAGGGTTTGACTTCCTGTATTTGAAAGTGTGTTCGGTCCAGGGGGATTTGTTTTGTGTGCGTCTCTAGATAGCAAGATGGAAGATGAGAGGGGAGAAGGGGGTGGGGGATGGTATATCCCCTTGCTTCCAAACAGATACTGGTGTCTATCACTAAGATATAGATATGCACATATCTATATTCCCCTAAAATAAGTCCCTATAATGAAGGCATCTCCCCCTGGAGAGTAGTAGCATATTTAATTAGAATGGATTTTTGTAAGGCTTGGCTCACTGGGATAGCCTCAAGAGATGAACATCTTGTTATAGGAAAACCCAAGAGGTGTAGCCGCCAATCTTCCTCCAGCAGACTCGGCACAATACGAACAGGAAACTGTAGAATGTTCTGTCTCCAACAAAGATGCAAAGCCAGAGTCACTGGTTTCTGCTCAGTTTTCAAGAATGAGCTCTTAAAACCCAAGTGTCACCAAAGTAGGGAAACCTGCTTCTGTGGTCAAAGTTGAAACCCAGAGAACCTACCCCTTGGCCTTTTAGCTGCTGTAATTCAGCAAGAAGGAAGGGCCTCCTTTCTACCCAAATTCATACCACAATGGACCCTTAAATATACAGCACACAAACCTTTTAAATGCAAACATTTCATTTTTTCCTCTACAACCAAAAGCTACTCTTGGTCATGCCCCAACTAGGTCTGTTCTTTTATTTTATAAAAGAAAATGCTTTTTTTTAAAATAATGATTTTACAAAGTAGCTTTTTGCATAAAGAGAAAATCAGAATCATTACAAAGGGATGGTAGTTATATGGTTTCAATTTTTCAAACTAAAACACAAATAATGGGCTAACATGTCATTAAAATATTAAATAATGGAATGTCAAGATATCTTATGTTTGCACAGCTCCATTTAGTTGACAAAAAAAAAACTTACAATTCTTTACAACAAGTCTTTGAGTAAGATAAGGAAGATAATTACCATCACTCACATCCCACCTGCAAATTTTATTGTCCTCTGCTGAGTTTGAAAACTATGAAATAATTAGAGACTACAGATCTGAATACTGTAATAAGAATTTTAACTTGAACTGGAGGTCGCGTTAAATTGAGATGGGACTGAAACTGCCATTTACATGTGCGTCTATCATCCTAACTGCTGATTCTTTTATTGGCTAACTAGAGATTTCTTTTTTTCTCTTTTCTTTTCTTTTCTTTCTTTTTTTTTTTTTTTTTTTTTGAGACAGAGCCTCACTTGTCACTTGGGCTAGAATGCCATGGCCCACATCATAGCAACCTCAAACTCCTGGGTTTAAGCAACCCACCTGCCTCAGTCTGTTGAGTATCTGGGACTACAGGTGCCCACCACCACGCATGGCTAATTTTTCTATTTTCAGTGGAGACAGGGTCTCGCTCTTGTTCAAGCTGGTCTTGAATTCCTGAGCTCAAGCAAACCACCTGCCTCTGCCTTCCAGAGTGCTAGGATTACAAGTTGAATCCTAAAAAAAAAAAATGCCATGAAGGCTATGTTAAACAGTTTCATGAAAACATTTCAGATTGTATATGAAACCACCACATTGTACCCCTTGATTGCACTAATGTACGCAGCTGTGATTAAATAATAATAAAAAAAAATGTTGAATCCTAGCACTCTGGAAGGTGTGAGCCACGATGCCCAGCCATACTAGAAATTTCTAATCTAAAATTTATCTAATTGTTATTAATGTTCACTTCAAATTGACCACCTATCCATGTGGTCTGGGGTCACCTTTTTTGTTCAGAATATGTAACCCATAATAGCCCTTTTAGTAACTCACCAATTTAACAAAAAACATTTCATATCAAAACAAGTTTACCAGAATGATTTCTGTCTCATATTGTGTTATGCCAGAGACCATTAGCAATTCTGGTAAGTTTACCAAAAAGTGCTTTATTGGGATGTTTAACAAATAAACCACAGATCATTTAGCAAAACTAAATCAGAAAGAAACTTTCCAGGATTTAGCAAAAAAGATACAGGCAAAGAATACAGAGAGAAATAATGAAGAGACAGCTCCAGAAGAAGAGAGAAGAAAAAAGTAGCAAAATGCCCTCCCAGGGTTCACTATGCCTCTTGAACCGCTCATAGCAAAGTTAATTTTTAAATGCTTTGAGGTGATTAAGAAGCTGGGCATCACTTTAAATGTAAATAAGTCCCGTTTCATTTCCTGGAAGCTGACTCTGATTGGGGCAGTCGCCAGCTACTTAGCCTGCTGATAAATTTAAGATCCACGGTCTAGTTCATAATTAACTCCATCTTCTTATGAACGCAACGCTTAGTAAACTCATTTATAAATACAAGGCTTGTATGTTGAGCCGTGTGAAAATCAAAACATCCTATTGCGTGGGGGGTGGATTGCTTACCAAATATTTGGTAGAAGGCGGTGTTATTTCCTTCAACCAACAAATCCGAAAAGAAATTTGAGAAAACATCCTAGCCATTGAACGTCGGACCTTTCTCTGATAACAAGATTCCTGTCCCTTCAACTTGTAGCTTCTGGAAGGAGCCAGATGAATTATTTATGTCCCGCTACCCTGCTGGCTCTCTCTGTGTCTGTCTCCCTCTCTGGGGCCCTGCCTGGCTCTATTCATTCCCCTACCTTATCGTAATAAGCCAGGTCACCACCGGACTGAACTTAAATCACGACTGCTTGGCGTGGCCCGCTTTCTGTGTCTGGATGGCCTACTTTGTATTGTTCGCACTTCACTGAAGTTGGTGTGCTGGTGTAAGATTGTATAACTGCTTTACCCCGGGAACCCTCATAAAAATGAGAGGGTTGGCTCATAAAACTATCCCACTGTGCAAAACTGTAAATAGCTTCCTTAAAGGCAGGACCAAGGCAAGGCTGCAAAAAGTGCAGGAGCACAGAAACAGCCCCTCTCGGAGCCGGTGCCACCACCGTCCCGCGCGTCCCCGCGCGTCCTGGGCATCTGCAAAGCCGATTGTTCCTGTCTCCGCTTTGCCAGTGTTTGCGGACGCAGGAAGAGGTCGGCGGACTCCGCTGAGGACAGAGTCCCTGCCGGAGCCCAGGGGTGCTTGCAGGCCAAGGGCTGGGCGGTCATCGTCGCCGCGTTTACACGCGGGATTAAGTGAAGTCTCTGCACAGCCGCCGCTTTTGCGGTCTGCTTTCAGGATCAGCAGGGTGTTCTAGAACAGCTAGACTCTGCACCCTGCGCAGAAGTAACTCTGGGGGTTATTCACAAGCCCGTGTCGTTTGCAGCACTTTGATTGCCAGCACGCTGGAACACAGCAGAGTAGCTTCTTGAGACAGACGCGAAGAGCCAGCGCCACCTCAGTTCGAACCGTTTCTCCTCGGAGTCATGTCCTAGGACTCCCAGAGGGAACATGGAACCCGCAGGAGAAAGGCAGCAGGCTGTGGTGCTCTGGCTGGGAAATACAGCTCTTCCCTCTACAGGTAGCGGGAATGTGAGTTGCAAATTAATTGCAGGGTACATTTTACCTTTCCTAAAGCAATGGGATCTGAGAGAGGCTGCCAGAGCAGGAAGTGAGCCTAGAGCGCGGTTCCTACAGTGGGGTCCTCATTAACATCATCTGGGAACTTGTTAGAAATGCAAATTCTGCTGCTTGGGAGTGAGAACTGGAAATACATGTTTTTAAAAGCCCTCCAGGCAATTTGATGTGGCTAAAGTTTGAGAACCAGTCCGAAAAAGAGTATCTTTAGTAGACAGCAAGACTAGAGTCTGTCATCAAACTGCTGTGTGCAAAGCCTACCCCTCTTGACCTTAGTTAATTAATTCTTTAAACATCAAGGTAGTTAATTCTTTAAACATCAATTTCCATCTGGAAAACAGGCAGTAACAATAAAGCAGTCCGGACTATTTTGTGAATGTATTTTACTTATTAAACACTTAGTATAGGGTCTACTAATGGAAACTAATAAATATTTGTTATTATTACTTTTATTTTGGGGGGAATACCAGGACTATAGAGTATATGTATAATAAATGAAATGCTCGAATAAGGCCTGATGTAGTGGTTCGCACTTGTAATCCTAGGACTCTGGAAGGCTGAGTCAGGACGATCCCCTGAGGTCAGGAGTTTGAGACCAGCCTGAGCAAGAGCAAGACCCCATCTCTAGTAAAAATTATATTGTTTTATTAGAAGTGTGTTGTAGCAGGTGCCTATAGGCTCAACTTCTCAGGAACTGGGGCAGAAGAGAAGCTGAGGCAGGTCAGCCTCAGCCACTTGAGCCCAGGAGTTTGAGGTTTCTGTGAGCTATGCCACCTCAGCACTCTACCCAGAGCAACAGAAACTCTGTCTCAAACAAGAAAAGAAAAGGAAAAAAAAAGCAGGAGAAATGAATGTCAGGACTATAGGTGGTTAGCTTGTGTTGAAAAGGAAAATACCAATGGCACTACATGATTAGACTTCTGCTTTTTGGAGAACAAATTAGAAAAATAAATGTACTGTTCTCTGAGACCCAGCGTACATCAAATGCATTTAGTAAATGAAAATGGTAGAAAGAGAGGGAAGAAAGAGAGAAGAAAAGAAAATGAAAAGGATAAGAATTAATGCTGTTTGATTGCATCACATGGGAAACGCAGGCTGGCGGCTGGAGCATTTGCTTCTCCGCATCAGATACCCTCCAACCTGAGATCCATCCTGACTGTGGGGTCTTTGGTCCCTTTATTCTCCCTTCAGTTTAAGGCAACTTTATCCTGAGGGAGAGCTACTTTTAGTGCCCCCCAGTTCTGTTGCTTTCTAGAGAGGAGCTCTCCAAGAGGGGTGGAGGATGATAAGAGGTTCTGAGAGCACCAGGTAGTGGAATCTTAAAGGGTGGGACCCAGGAACACTGAGGGCAGTTGGGTGCACCTGCTGGTTGGATCACAGAGGTGTATAATCAGGAAATCTGGGGGAGGGATCAGCTCATCGGAACACGGAGCCTGTCTATGCCTTCAGTAAACAAAGTCCCCGCACCCACCCCACGTTGGAAATTAAATCGGATGAGGAGAGCTACTAGCCGGAAATTTGTTTAACACCGGCTAAGTTAAAATTCTACTCCCTTCACTTTGCAGTGGTTTGATACATTGAAGAGGAAGTTTTTTTTTTATTTCCTTGACATGAAGTCATGAATCAACTACTACACTCCCGCTGAGAGGAGGGGAGACCACCTGTCCATCATTCCATCATTCCAGCGGACTGGAATGTGTTTCCTCTCTGGATGCCGCTGCCCAATTCCTGGGAGTGTCAGAGAGCAAGGAGGTGGCTGCAGGTGTGAAAGGTACATTTCCAAATGAGTTTAGCTGGACATTTCTTCATTTCTCTCCCCAAATCAGGCCTATCTGAGACGTCAAAAATCAACCAAAGAAAAGAGCTTGTATTAATTGTGTGAGATAAAGACTTTTCTTGTAAGTCAGAAGCATAGCACTCTGAAGGAAGGGCCACAAGCTTGCCTCAGGCTCACGGCAACAGGGTTTTCTGTCAACCACCTGTAGTAATCATTCCACCTTCTCCAATCCTTCCCCGAGTCCAGTGTCTTCAAACAAAGCAACCGTAACAGCCATGACCTATTCCGATCAGATTCCCTTCCTAAGGGTACCACTGTGAGTCAAACCGTAACAGCATGACCTATTCCGATCAGATTCCCTTCCTAGGGGTACCACTGTGAGTCAGGATACATGGAGCTTCAGGTGAGGTTAATGGTAAGCCTAGAAAAACAGGCACGGGACCCTGTTATTCTCCCTCTACAGAAGGGTATCTTACTGAATCCCTCCCCTCTGATCAACAGAACTTTCCAGCATCTGAAACTATTTGACCATACTATTCTCAGGAAAACAGATTTCCAGTCTTCTCCCCCTTCTCTTCACCTTCCCCCTGACCCCATCCAGACCATTTTCTCAACAGAAAGGAAGCTCTGAACTAGAGCTTCTGAAATGCGAATGCTGGCAAGGCCCATGGTGTTCAGTAAACCTTTTGCTGTTTTTTTTTTTTATACTTAGACCACAAATCACATATACTGAATGAAAACCCTTTTCTCTTTCCTTAAAACATTTTCATTCTTACCTCCAACCCTCCTATGTCTGGTTTTTACTATTTTCAATGCAGAGTCATCAGGGCTGTTCTACATAGAAAATCAGCCCCCTGTACCACCACCAACCAACACTGTCAGACAGACAGCAAGAGCAGTGAGAACCAGGGGGAAACTTCTCTTCTTGCTTTCTTTTCTTTCTCTCTCCCTTTCTTTCTCTTCTCTCTCTCTCTCTCTTTCTTTCTTTTCTTCCTTCCTTCCTTTCTTTTGACATTGTCTTGATCTATCACCCAGGCTAGGATGCCATGGCATCAGCCTAATTCAGGGCAACCGGAAACTTCAGGGCTCAAGCAATTCTCCTCTCTCAGCCTCCTGAGTAGCTGGGACCACAGACATATGCCGCAACACACAGCTGATTTTTTGATTTTTAATAGAGACAGGGTATGCTTCTTGCTCAGGCTGGTCTCAAACTCCTGAACTCAAGTGATCCTCCTGCCTCAGCCTCCCAGAGTGCTAGGATTATAGGTGTGAGCCACCGTGCCTGGCTAAACTTCTCCTCTAAATACAATAGACGAGAAGGTGGTCCATAGCTGGCCACCTCCCTATGTCAACATGAGACAAGTATTATTGTCACCCCTCCCCTTTTATAAATTAAAATAAAAATGGGATCAGATTGATGAGCTGACCTACATTTGATTAAATAGCATAGGGCAGAGTCGGCACTAACTCCAGGGTTCCCAACTAAAATGCATGCACCTTTTTTTAATGCTATTTTATACTTTTCTATTTATATCAAGGTCTTTTCTAATTAGCACAAAGTGGCTTGGCACCTGTACCTCAAGCAGCTAAGGCTCCAGCCACATACAGTGGGTTCAAATCCAGCCTAGGCCTGACAAACAACAATGACAACTACAACCAAAAAATAGCTGGGGGTTGTGGCAGGTGCCTGTAGTCCCAGCTACTCAGGAGGCTGAGGCAAGAGAATAGCTTAAGCCCAAGAGTTTGAGGTTGCTGTGAGCTGTGACACCATAGCACTCTACCGAGGGGAACAGTGAGACTCTGTCTCAAAAAAAAAAAAAAAAAAAAATTAGCTCAAAGTTACCTTCCCTGAATCTAGCAGCAATTGCATGAAACAGATGGGGCAGACAATATATTCCTGCAATTTGACAAATGGGAAAACAGAGAGCAAAGGTTCACTTCAGGGGTTCGTGACTAGTTAGGGGCAGAACAGTAGCTAAAACCACATCTCCCCAATCTTAATCTAGCTCTCCTCCTACTAAACCAGCCAACGCCTCTGAAAGAACAAACTCTTCCTGAAACTAAACAAAACCAAGCACAGTAGAACTTCTGTAAGCTAACCAGCCAAGGGACCGGACCAAACCAGTCAACATATGAGGTGGTCGATGTAAGAAACTAGGCCTGCTGTGCCAATACGTACATGTGGTACATGTCCACTCTATGAAAAATCAGCTCAACTTAGGGAGGTTCTGCTGTATGTCATTTAGTTTATGACCACTCTAAAGCCTTTCAGTAAATCATTTCAAGAGTGGTTAACTTTTCAGAGTTCCTTTAAAGGATAATTGGTAAACAAAGGCAGGGAAAGGTAAGCTACCTAACATATGCAGAGGGTGCCAAAAAACGTATACACATATTAAGAAAGGAAAAAGCTGGCTCGGCGCCTGTGGCTCAACCGGCTAAGGCGCCAGCCACGTACAACTGAGCTGGTGGGTTCGAATCCAGCCCGGGTCTGCCCAACAGCAATGGTGGCTGCAAACAAAAAATGGCCGAGTGTTGTGGCAGGCGTCTGTAGTCCCAGCTATTTGGGAGGCGGAGGCAAGAGATTCACTTGAGCCCAGGAATTAGAGGTTGCTGTGAGCTGTGATGCCACAGCACTCTATCCAGGGTGACAGCTTGAGGCTCTGTCTCAAAAAAAAAAAAAAAAAAAAAGGTTTGGTAGAATTCTGACGTGAAGCCATCTGGTCCCAGGCTTTTCTTTTTTAGGGAGTTTTTTTATAGTTGATGCTATTTCAGAACTTGATATAGGCCTGTTCAACATTTCCACTACGTTCTGGCTAAGTCTTGGTAGGTGGCGTGCTTCCAAATATTGGGTCAATTTCCTTCAGATTTTCATATTTCTGAAAGTAAAGTTTCTTGTAATATTCATTAAAGATGTTTTGAATTTCTGAAGGGTCTATTGTTATTTTCTCTTGACCATTTCTGACTGATGAAATTAGAGATTTTACTCTTTTTTTCCTGGTTATGTTAGCCAAAGGTTTATTTATTTTATTGACCTTTTCAAATAACCAACTTTTTGATTTATTGATCTGTTGTATAATTCTTTTGTTTTTAATTTCATTGAATTCTGCTCTAATTTTGGTTTATTTCTTTTCTTCTGCTGGGTTTGGCGTTGGAATGTTCTTTCTTCTGCAGTTGCTTAAGATGTCCCATGAAGTTGTTAACTTCCTCTCTTTCTGTTTTCTTGAGGAAGGCTTGCAGTGCTATAAATTTCCCTCTTAGGACTGCCTTTGCATTATCCCAGAGGTTCTGATAATTCATGTCTTCATTGTCATTTTGTTTCAAAAATTTGGTAATTTCCTGTCCTTCAGCATAAGGTTATTTAATTTCCATGCTTTTGTATGAGTGTGCAGATTCTTGTTGTTATTAAGTTCAACTTTTATTCCTTAATGGTTGGAGGATGCAAGGAATAATTTCTATTCTTTTAAATTTGTTGAGGTTGGACTTGTGACCTAAGATGTGATCAATTTTGGAGCATGTTCCGTGGGCTGATGAGAAGAACGTGTATTCAATTTTATTAGGATGAAATGTTCTGTTAAATGTCTGTTAAATCCAGTTTTTGAATGGTTAACTTTAAATTTAAAATTTCTTTACTTAGCTTCTTTTTGGAGGCTCAATGCAACACTGCTAAAGGAGTATTAAAATGTCCAACTACTATGGAGCTGGAGGAAATCAAGTTACTCATGTCTATTAGAGTTTTTCTTACAAATTGAGGTTGGTTGCATAAATATTAATAATTGAAATCTCATCATATTGAGTAGTACCTTTAATAAATGTGAAGTGTCCATCTTTATCCTTCCTTAGTTTGGTTGGTTTAAAGCCTATTGTATCTGTGAATAAGATTGCAACACCTGCTTTTTTCTGTTTTCCATTTGCCTGAAATATAGATGACCATCCCTTCACTTTGAGCCTAAATTTATCTTTTAAGGTCAGATGAGATTCTTTTGTGCAGTAGATATCTGGCCTGAGTTATTGTATCCAGTCAGCCAAAATATGCCTCTTTAGGGGACAGTTTAAACCATTCACATTAATTGAAAATAATGATAAATCTTTAGAAAGTCCAGTGGACATTTTTCATCCTTTCATCACTGTGTGAGTGGAAATTTGATAAAACGTTTCTGGGTGAGTTTACTTTTGTGGTAGACGATTATGCTGGTCATTATGGAGAATAGGTCTGAGAATATCCTGAAGAGCTGGTTTAGTTATGGCAAATTACTTCAGCATGTGGATGTCATTAAATATTTAATTTCTCCATCATAAATGAAACTCATTTTAGCTGGGTACAGGATCCTGGGTTGAAAGTTCTATTGTTTTAAGAGATTAAAAGTCAATGACCATTCTCTTCTAGCTTGAAAGTTTTGATCAGAGAAATCTGCAGTTATTCTAATATTCTTTCCCCTTGTAGGTAATGGATTTCTTACATCTGGCTGCTTTCAGAATTTTCTCCTTCATATTAACTTTAGTGAAGTTAATTATGATGTGCTTGGGGGATGTCTCATTCGTGTTGAGTCGTGCTGGGGTTCTGAAACTGCTATCTGAATTTCTGAATCTCTTGGCATGTCTGGAAAGTTCTCTTTCATAATCTCATAAAGAAGAGACTCTGTGCCTTGTGATGCAACTTCATCGTTTTCAGGTATACCTATAAGGCGAATATTGTTTTTCTTTGAGTTATCCCAGAGCAGTCTGAGAGAATGATCTGTTTTTGCCTTCCATTTCGCTTCCTCTTTGGAAGTTTGGGAGCGTTCAAAAGCTTTGTCTTCCATGTCAGAAATCCTTTCTTCTGCTTGCTCCATTCTGTTTCTGAGGGATTCTACTGTATTTCTCAGATCTTTGAGGGCTGCAACTTCTTGTCTCAATTTGTCAAAATCCTTGGTCATTTTGTCTTTGAATTTGTTGAACTCTTAAGACATCTTTTGGGTCATCTTTTGGATTACTGCTTGAAATTCTCGTTCCATCTTTTCCTCCATTCTGCTGATCTTATTTGCTATCCAGACTCTGAATTCGATTTTTGATATCTCAGCCTTTTGCTTATGCAAAGGATCTTGTGGTGTATCTACCTTGTTGTTCCTTGGGGGAGTTGATCTACTCTGATTATTCATATTGCCAGAGTTTTTTTGTTGATTCCGCCTCATGATTATTTTTCACTGTTGCCTATGACTGTCTTCAGAGTTGGGGAGGTGTCTATCCCAGATCAGACCTCGGCAGGATCACTCTGTTGTTGCTGAATCTTTGTAGGGAGTGACCCTGTGTAGCTCCTCTGGGACTGCCCCAGCCAGAGATTTCTGGCTGTGGGAGCAGCTCCGGAGTGTTGCATGCCCGGATCAAGCAGCAGTATGTTGGATGGTGCACCTGGTGGCCTTTGCAAAGGGAGCCCGTGCCTCCAGCAGTTTCTGGCTAGGAGGAGGGCTCCAGAGGGAGGGCACAGGTTGCGCACCTCCTGAGTACCAGGCCAGACAGGTGGGGCCTGTGCGGAGGCAGAGAGGGTAGGGGAGGACGCAGGTTGTTTGGCTCCAGGAGGTGGAGGCCTGGAAGGTTCCTGGAGGAGTTCCTGGATGCTGCTGGCGGTGCCCAAGGTGAGCGCCTATCAGACCTGCATGGGAGTCCCTGTGGAGTTCCTGGCCACTGTTGGCAGTCAAGGCCCTGCGGGTCGCCAATCGGGCCATTTAGGGGTCCCTGTGGAGTTCCTGGCTGCTGCTGGTGGCAGGCCAAGTTGAGTGCCAATCGGGCCACTCCAGTGGAGTTCCTTGCTACTGCTGGCTGCGGACCAAGGCAAGTGCCAATGGGACTGCTTGGGAGTCCCAGTGGGGTTCCTGGCCAAGGCGAGTGCCAATCAGGGCTGCTGCTGGCAGCGGGCCAAGGCCCAGCCGCTGGAAGACCCCCCAAGTTCCTGGCTGCTCCGGGCAGCGGGCTGAGCCCCGTAGAGCACAGATCAGCGCCGCATAGGGGTCCTTGCATAGTCCCTGGCCGGTGGGTGGTGGGCTCAGCAGGGGCGGAGTTTCTTGCCTGGGGGCTGGCAGGGTTCAGTATGGCCCCGGAGTCTCTTACCTGGCATGCTGCCTGGTCCAGAGACAAGGAGGGTGGTCACTGCTCAAGTCCTCCTCCCTCAGTTGCAGCAGAGGTTAGGCTTCTGGTGCATAGGGTAAGGTGGGGAAGGTTGTCCTGGAAGTTCAGAATGGTGGAAAAATGTAGTTCAGTTTTTTTGCCTGAAGCTTGGTTTTTTGGAGTTGCAGCTTGCGTCAGCAGAGGTGACCTGCAAAAATTATCAGTTCTCTCTCTTGGCTGGGCTCCCAGTTTTCAGCTCAATTGGGCAGTTTCTGGAGCTTATCTTTCCTTTTGGACAGGAGCCTCTGTTGGAAGCTGCTTCCAGTAGGCCATCTTGCCCCTCCCTCCAGCAATAAGCAATTCTAATGAACTTTTATTAAGGATATTTGTTTAAGTGAAGTATGTGTATGGGCATATTATCATTTTAACTTAAAAACTTAATGTATAACTAGGTATTAAAAAGAAATTTTTAAAGACATCTAACCATTCTTCTTAGCAAAGTATCTCAAGAATGGAAGAAAAAGTATCCAATGTACTCAGCCCTAATACGAAGCTAATTTATAGCTTTCATATGAAGGCTAAAACCCAATTATAGCATAGGAATACAGGGAAAGGGGAAAGGGAGGGGAGGGG
>CAUYON010078900.1:0-19726 GCA_963573935.1 Arctocebus calabarensis
CAATCACAGGGCACGATTCATATACATTCAGAAATATTTTGATCATACTGTTACAGATATCCTTCATGGCATTTCCTTGATCACTATATAAAGACATTAATACTCTACCTTTAATAAGTTTCGCCAGTACCCTGCTAAGAAAAAAAAAAAAAAAAAATGCATTCTTCCTTAGCCGGGCATTGTGGTGGGCGCCTGTAGTCCCAGCTCTCGGGAGGCTGAGGCAAGAGAATCGCCTAAGCCCAGGAGCTGGAGGTTGCTGTGAGCTGTGTGATGCCACAGCACTCTACCGAGGGCGATAAAGTGAGACTCTGTCTCTACAAAAAAAAAAAGAAAGAAAAATTCATTCTTCTTACTGCAAATAGATATGTAGATAAATAAATAAATAAACCCATCCTTTAAAATACATATGAAATAGCGGAGGAAAAGCCCTGTTAAGCCACTCCCCTGGTGGGCATGTGTGTGAGCACAGCTCTTGGGCACATCAGTTTCCCCCTTGTAATGAATGGGGACATCCTCACTAAGGACTCACTCAACCTAGAGCTAAAGGGTGAGTCGATGACTGGAAGACGTTTTCGTGTGAATAAAAACTAGAAACTTTGAAAAGTAATCGCATGTGTCTAATCATTAAAAAAACACATTTTTGTAAGGACGGCGTGCATGGCTACAGAACATCGTGCCCTCAGTTCCTGCAGCAAGATGATAAAGATCAGTACAATTTCTATTTTCTAAGATGGTGTGTATTTGTTAGGCCATCAGTTCTGTGGCTAAAGAGGTGATTCTATGTTCATCAGAGCTGCTTTCATTTTACAGAAGAAAACATGGATCAGACTTCTCTCCCAGGGAGGGCACGTCCCCACAGCCTGGCTAGACTGTTTTATGTCTCTCTGCTCCCACTCCAATGCAGGTGGGAAATAGACCCTAAAATAAAAGGAGCAGACAAAGAACTTGCCAAGCTTCCACTACAACATATGCGCATTTGTAGAAAATAAAAGGTGTGTTTAGGGAGAAAATTGAGGCTGTTTAAGTTAAGAGTGCTGAGGGAGTGAGCAGCCCCTTGCTTGACGTCTGGCAGTTTACAAGGTTCTGTGCAATTAGTTTTTCATCAGTAGTGTAGCAATCCATGTTTGTCTCTGCAGCTGCCAGGAAAAATATACGAGTGAAGCTTAAGAATAATATTTAAAGTGAAAGAAGCAACCGCTATTTAATTATCTTGCTTTTTCTTGTAGTTATAACGGCTCTTGTTACTTAAAATCTCAAAAGCTCCTTCCCTGCTCTCCTTCAGAACTATTGTTTACTAGATATAAATTGTTACTTTGAGGTGTCATTTTATTATTTTTAAATAAGGTAATTTGCAATTCCCTGCACCGTTCATAGGTGTCTCTTTCTGAGCTCCTTTTAAAAGGAAATTCATAAAATAAGAGTGTGTTTTCGATGTGACAATTTAATTTGTTTTTAACCAATCCCTGCTGCACTTTAACCTTTTGTTTACCTTTCATGTACCAATTAGAAAGAGAAACTGCATTACAGAATAATTTAGCTTTCTGCTGATAACAACAAAGAGGATGAAGAAAGAAAATAAAACTCCTTTGATAAAATGTATTCATTCACGAGAACGATTAATATTTTCTTCCCTTGTTAAAAATGACAGCTATCTAGACGGCACCTGTGGCTCAGAGGAGTAGGGCGCTGGTCCCATAAGCCAGAGGTGGCAGGTTCAAACCCAGCCCCGGCCAAAAACTGCAAAAAAAAAAAAAAAAAAAAAGACAGCTGTTTCCTGTGTATTCCTTTTCATTTCAATTAAACACTCTTTAGTGTTTCATATTCTTCCCTCCTTCCCGCCCTCCCTTCCTTCCTTCCTTCTCCACTAGAGAGCAAGCATTTTGAGCTTCCTTCTAATTTGGTAATATTGGCTATGACATGCTAGTATACAAAAAAGTAACATCGAAGCCAGCTTTCAATTGTTGTTGTTAATTGTTTTAAATAGTCTATTCTTGTATTCAGAGCATTAAAAACATATTTTAAATAGCCTAGTTTAATTAAACAGTCCTCTAGATTGCTTCTCAATACCATTTCTAGAACTCTGCTTTGCCCCCAGAGATCTTTTGACCTCTTAAAAAGTTCCTGGTATTTATCCTCAAATTCTATGAAATCACAGACTGGAGTGTGGGTTTCTCACAGTTGTTAAGGTGTTAAAGAAGATGTGTACACTACAGGCGATCCTTAAAGTTTAAACTTGGAATTATTGATAGCTATAAAAGCACTCGCTCAGAACCACCTAACCTTCTTAGCTGGTTAAAAGAGTATAATCCTCTCAGTTATTAGAAGACCTTTGAAGTGAAACACAGAAACTCAGCCCCTCTGCCTGTTTTTAAAATTCTCCCTGACTGTAGACTAAATCACAGGGCCATGTGGGCTGAGCCCGTCTGTGCAGTGAGCAGCGGATTACTTTACTTGAACTTTGCTCCAGTCAGGACATTTTAAGGCTTATAAATCTTGAATCCATCTAAGTTCACCTTAAATTAGCCTTGCAAAAACACACTCCAAACTCCAGTTGTCAGCCCGGTGGCGTTTGGCCAGGTGCCACTCAGCAGCTGAAATACTGATTAATTGTCATCTCTCTCTCTCTCTCTTTTTTTTTTTTAGTCTTAGACACAATTTTTAAAGAACGAAAAAAAAAAGAATATGCAAACTAATTTGATTTGGAGAATAGCTGTAGCTGAATAATGTTACTGTCAGCGGGTACATTTTATATTTAAAATCCGTGTTATGAAAACAGAGGTCCAGGCAGCCAGGCTGTGTATACAATAATGCCATCTATGGCACTAGGATTCTGGGGCTGGGCCAATATGCCATGCCAAGATACAACAGATTTTTCAATTTTCCAGCAAATAGAAACAAAATACTCGTTTCAGAAGGTGTACTCAACAAACACTTCCCAATGTGTTTCTGATTTGTGGTCAGAATGTTTTTACTGCTGGTGCCCTGCACTTTTGAGACATTTATTTCCTAAAAGAAAGATTCCTTTCTATAAACCTCAACTGTCTGTTTTTCAAAGCAATTTAAAATCAAACACACAAATAAAATTCTTAACATATGGAAACCGTCATAGAAGGCCTTACGTATTCAGAGTAAAAATTGTTTTATAAACTGTAATGCTTTGCAGATGAAAATACAGAGAGGATGACTGTTTTTAGCACTAATGCTTTTTGACAGCGTTAAACCTTGTTTTAGTAATTGACATCAAAATGTTTGGTGGTTTTAAATGGACCATTAATAAAAATGGCATGTTTTAAGTTGGAGGGGTTTTTTGTTTGTTTTTTGCTTTTTTTTTTTTTTTTTTAGAAATTGTGCATAATACTGGGAAGTGGGATAAAATTGCAAATGTAATATGGTGTTTTTATTATTTTTTAAAAAATCTTTATAACAAAACAATCCTGATTCTTTCCCCCACACCCATGTCTCCAAAGAAACTTCTAAAACTCAAAGGGAGAAAATATTTCTTCTTCATCTGTCTTCAGACTCTCTACTGAAATAGACCTTTCACAGTTCCCAGTTTAGAAAAAGACAAAACAAAAAATGGCATCCTTTTGCCATGAAGATTCTAGGTCTCTGCTCAATCCAACTGACTCCCATGACACCATGGGAATGTACCCAAAATTCTCTTCTTACGAACTGGGAAGAATAAGTTAGAAGACACAAATTTTAGTACCAACTCTGTCCTAAATCATCTTATATCTAGCAAAGCAAACCACTTAACCTTCTTTGTACCTCAGCTCATTTATCTGAAAATGGAAATAACAATATTTACTCTGCTGATGTAGAAAGACCACTGGGAAAAACTCATCAGATAACTATGTGAAAAAATCTTCATGAGGAAGGAAAACTTATGCAATTCCATTTAATTCAATGAGTATCTACTGAGTACCAATCAGCTGTCACCTATAATATGTGGAAGATAGGATGTGGACAAAAATGTTTAAGATCTTACTTACAGTTATAGAAATTTTAAACAATGGACTGAATAAAAGAAGAATGTAGGTTTAAGTCTGGGGTTGCAAGAATTTGAGAAAAGAAATGAAAGGAATGGTACAATGGGTTTCTGGAACTTCAAATGATCCAGCATTGCAATTTGAAGATAGATTGGTAGTCAGGAACAAAATGTGATTAGGCTTATAGTGTGTAAAGAAGCATTGTAAAAGATTGCCATTCATTTATTCATTCTGCAACTATATATTTCATGCCTTTCATGAATCTGAACTGTACTAGTCACTCAAAAAATAAAAGTGAGTGCATTGTGTACTTGCTTTTCCATTCTTGTAATACTTTACTAAGAAGATATGTGACACCTTTTGGGTGCCAAACACAACCATCTACCTAAGAAATTCAAAAATTATGACCTGGTTATTTGTACCCTCATGATAACCTGAAATTTTTTTTTAAAAAAGCAAAAATGAAATAGAGATACCTAGTACCTGGCCTCATCATAGTCATAGTTTAGGATTAGAGACCTTGGACCTAATTAAGCAGGAAAGTAGAAAAGTATAGTTCCCATTTTATAGAGACCACTCTGATGTCAGTGTACGGCATGGGTTTAGGAATGAAAAATATAGATTTATATTAGTGAAATCTTGCCTGCCTTTCCACTGTCTCTGGGCCCCTCGCTGCACCCTGCCTATTTAGTTCGTAAGTCTTTTATTATGTTGATAAAAATAATGGGAAAATCTCATGAATGTTGTATCAATGAGGTTGATGAAAATATCTCAGATTGTATGTGAAGCCCGCACACTGTACCCCATGATTGAACTAATGTACACAGCTCTGATTCAATAATAAGAAAAAAGAAAAGAAAAGAAAGAAAATCCAACTTTAAATCACTATAAAGGTAGAATTTTGAATCTTTAAAAAAAAATAATAATGAGGAGACAAATTGTGCAACTGATATAATAAAGACAACAAAGAGAATTTACTTTGGAAATGGGAAGAACCATTAAGCAATTCTATTCTGGAGAAAGGGAGAGAAGCAGAAGATCTGAGAACCAGTGAGTTACATGTTGATAAGATCTTTAGACTGAGATTTCAGGAACAAAGATTATTTTAAGATGAGTAACTGCCATCCATGTAAAAAACAGCAGAGATAAAAAAAAATATTTAAGTGGTAAAAAGAATTGCAAAATTGGTACTCATTATTCTTGAAATTTTATCACAAAAATAGAAGAACATGAAGAAGACAATGTTGAAGTCAAAATGTAGTTTAGGAAAGAATGCACAGCTCAATAATTAATGCTGCAGAATGAGACCCAGACCTATGTTTGCAAACATAAAACGAAGCACAAAAAAATGCCTTTGGGAATTTTTATCAGTCAACAAATACTAAGAAATTGTAGGGATATTGGGATCTCAAGCCTACATTTTAATGGAATGCTGTGCAGGAGATCCCCTAACTTCTTTACCCACCACCACTCAGCATCCACCATTTTACTCTCTGCTTCTACGAGCTTGACATGTTAAATTCCACATTTGTGTATAAATGAGATCGTGTAGTATTTGTCTTTTGTGCCTGGCTAATTTCACTAGGAATAAGTTTCACCGTGGAACTTATTTAACAGTGACTTACTACTGATATCTTTATGCTAGAACTCCAGGTTCATCCATGTTATCACAAATGAGGATTTCCTTGTTTCTAAGATATTCCATTATGTATACATGACACATTTTCTTTATTCATTTATCCCCTGAGGTTTATTCTGTATCACGACTATTGTGAATAATACAGCAATGAATAAGGGAGTACAGATATCTCTTCAACACACTGAGTTCATCTCCCTTGGATATACGATAGAACCTCTGTATGTTGACTACCCAACGGACTGCAACAAACTGGTAAACATACAGAGGTACTCAACATAAAGAACTAAGCCTACCATACTGATACATATATGCGAGGCACATCCAATCTAAGAGAATTAGGTCAATTTAAGGTGAAGGCCAATGTAAATAGGTGGTCAACTATGGAGATTCTACTGTATACCCAAAGTGGGATTGCTGGAGCACATGATAGTTCTAGTTTTAGTTTTCTGAGGACCCTCTGTAATGTTTTCCATAATGGCTATCCCACCAACAGTGTACAAGGAATCCCTTTTCTCCACATCTACACCAACCCTTGCTATCTTTCTGGGGTTTTTTGACAGTAGCCATTCTAACAACTGTGAGGTGATATCTCTTGCTGCTATATGAATAAGTCTGTGCAGGGGTATACTATAGAGACTGAAGACAGTTGTGTCCTCAGTTTGAAGGACAACGGGGCTGTCTAATCTACTGGTGGCTTAGGGAGGACATGAAGGGTAGGTGTGGTACAGGAAAACTTTTCAGAAATCCAGAGTTTTGTGTCAGTCTTGACAAATTGATCCTAATCTGTTAGACATGTATGTGAGGAGATCAAAATGTTTACTCAGATGAAATGTCTGGTTGAGAGATATAAATTTGAATATTATCAGCACAAAGATGTCATTTGAGGCCAAGAGGGTAGAAAGAGAAAGAGGAATGTGAATAATAGAAAACTGAGACACTGACATTTAGAAACCTGGTATAAAAAGGAAAACAAGGAAAGGAAATTGAGGAAAAGCTATCTTGAGTACACACACACCCCAGATGCCATCCTCGCTCATTTTCTCTTAGAATTTGCTTCTACAAGATTCTTCTTTCACACCTGGAAGTTTAGTTTCTCATTGTTGTAATCAAACCTTTGTAATTAAACCAGCATAAATTGGCTTAATTTCACTTATTTAATAATACTTTCTTTAATCCTGTGTCCTCACTCCAGCTACTGCCCAATGTTCTACTTTCTTTCACATCCAAATTACAAGGAGAAAATAGTTGTTTAATTTACTTCAATTTATCAAGAAAGTAAAGGTATCCTGAGAAGGCAGAAACATGAACCCAGGGAGATTTTGTGACCCCCATGGATCAGGCAGACTGCAGAACAACTGGGATAGATTAGTTGATAGCATAAACATGGCCAACAATTCTCAGGGATTGCCAGACCAAGGATTAGAGAATCAATTTACTTCATGATTAGAACACACCACTGAAAGTCTCCAGATATGATAGGCATTAGAGACAGAGAAATGTTGGCACCTGAAATAAATGAACAAATAGAAAATTCATGGACTGAAGGCCACTAAGGTCTTTATTGTGGTGATGGACTGACCAGTGGTGATTATAAGACAGAAAAGAAAATGTCCAAAACTCGTTTGTTAAATGCCTGACCAAGCACCAACCAACAATGAAAAGGGTTTACCTTTTGTAAAAAATCAGATTTTAGAGGCAAGCACTATAGTCCACCAGCCAAAAACTCAGAATAATTCGGAGCTGGTCTGTCTGTAGAGATTTGTAGTTTAAAAACAAAAGTGATAAAAAAATTTATCTTTTGAGTGGCACCTGTAGCTCAGTGAGTTGGGCACTGGCCAAGGGTGGCAGGTTCAAACCTAGCCTTTGCAAAACTGCAATTAAAAAAAAAAATAGCCAGGCATTGTGGCGGGCGCCTGTAGTCCCAGATACTCAAGAGGCTGAGGCAAGAGAATTGCCTAAGCTCAGGAATTGGAGGTTGCTGTGAGCTGTGACGCCACAGCGCAAGGGTGACAAAATGAGACTATCTCTAAAAAAAAAAAAAAAAAGTTATCTTTCATATTAAGATGGAAGAAACCCCTAGCTTTCTCACTATCATTGGGGTTAGTTAATTAGAAGTAGGGAGGAAAAAAGATGACAGCAGCTACCCTCAGCAACAGAAGTAGAGCCCATGTAGTGCTACAGTAAATGTCAGCCTTCTGAAACAGCCCTCTCAGCAGGAGAGTTCCTAGGAAGGGGAGATGATCGGGTTTCCCACTTTCTGTCAGAAAATCCCCCAAACAAACCTACAACAAATTCATAGACCAAGGCGACAATGACAAGAATGGTAATAACCACTCTTGATCTCTTGTCCTTGCAGACACTAGGAGTGAAGAACGCCCATATTTACAGTAACTGTGGATAGCCAGAAGGATTGAAGCAATACTCCCGTAAATATCAAAAGTACTGATATCTGATCCAGGAGGGAGGAGGGAGAAGCCAGGGTTTGTGTGTAGAATGACAAGAGTTATCATCCAAAATGGTTGGACGTGTGGAGCAGAAGACCTTCCACACAGCAGAAAACGCATGTGGGCCTTCAGTAGTTTTCCACAGGAAAACATAGGAATGTAATAAGATGACCATTTTGTTGCTCTTTCCCACTGCCCTGCTTTCTCCTTTTTTCCAATTTCTAAGGAAGAGTCTAAATCTTTCTACATAGCACCAAGGCATTCTGAGGGACAGTATTGAAAAAAGGAGAAATCACAGCTTGACAAAGATGGGTTGAGCTTTGAACAGGTTGCAGTACTTGAGACAAGTGGCTGTTGTCCACATGGATAATGGGATAAAGTTGCAGAGATTGGTTGCAGAAATGTAGAGTATAATTGTTTTTTATAAGTAATATTCTTTCTGCCATTGGGTATTTACTACGAGAGTGATTTGATTTGATTTGAAAAACTAAACTTTCCTTTGATTCAATTTTCATTTTATTAATTTTTGGACTGCTGTTTCTTTGAATGTGATTCCATACGGGGACTGATGCCCCGCTTTTATCTGGACTATATTCTTGATAATGCAACTAAGATAAAATAAGGGACTAAACTAGGCTATGGCCTTGGTGGTTTTGAGAATGGAATAGAGTGAGGAAGTATTTAGATATTTACTAGAAAGGATGAGATAACTGACTTGGACATAAAGAGATATAAGGGAGAAATAGCATAGGATATTTACTAGGATTGATCGATTGGCTCAGTAGGAATGCCAACAACTAAGGTGGTGAGGGAAGAAAACCAATACCCTAAGTCGAAGATAACCAATAGGCAATAAGATACCAATGTTTGCAGCTCATGTCAGAGTTAAAGCCAGAAATTCCCTGCATGAAATTGACAAAAAAAACCCATGGGAAGAGATGAAATTCCCTAAGGCAAAAGAAATCAGTTAGGATCCCAAAAGGAATCCAAGGGCATCTTGAGATTGTTAATTGGCCATTTATTAATTAAAAATCTAGCATGTTAGTCACAATTGATATTCTTCTGAAAATACAGCAGTGAAAATGGAGGGAAAAAATCCATCAACTTAAATTTTATTTGCTATACCTTCTGCTTTCATAGCAGGTTACAAGTCTATGTGATAGTCGTAGAGGCCGCTGTGATTCTACCCTCTCCTTACCCTCTGACAGCCCCTTTCTCTAAGCAGAGTTTGGGATCTGGTGGTGACTCCTGCCTTTGTTCTCTTCGATTCTGAGCCATCAGTGTTCATGTCTACCTTGAATTAGCACAAGATTCCAAGGGGATCTCATGTGGTGCCACAGTGATTCCTCTGAGTTCTAAGCATACTCCTTTTTCCTTGATTACGTAACAGCAACTTATTTCTTCCTAGTTATTGTGATGAGTCACTCAGGACAGAAGAGGGATCCTCACCTTCTCTGCCTGATGCTCAGCAATATGACAACATCATATTTGGGGGAAAGTCTGACCTTCCAGTTTAGGAGAAATCTGTCGATGTTGCCTCATGGATATGCACTCCCCCACACGCGCATACACTATGACCTTCAGAACGTTGAACTATATTCTTTGGGGCAGGAAGCACATTTCTTCTAGTATATAATTAAGAGTAATTGATAAGAGAGACCACTGCCACTCTGTGCTTTACCTGAGAGACTTTACTTCCTATCTGTGGAGCCTAAATTGGTTGTTGATTTTAAAACCTGCCTAACCCTGTAAGAATAGCATCCTCATCTTGCAAGACGTTGTCTCTCCTTTTATGCACTGTCACTGAGCCTTCAACAGGCCATTCCACTGTCTGTCAAGCCAGTTGCCGCTTCTAATAAATGTAGTCCTCGCCAGAGAAGATCTATGTGGGGAAATAGCAGTTGATAAATCATTCTACAAGGTCATACATAGTGCTGCTTGTGATCCCGTGGCAGGCAGTGAAGGTCAATCTTTATCAGAATATGCAGCTGTATCTGTGAGGACAAGGTGCTGCCCTCTCTGATAGGATTTATCAAATTATTTCAGGGCTACTCCTATGTGGAACTATAGTGTAGTCTCCATTCATTTCCATTTTTCCTGTTGACAGAGTACCAGTATTTTTTTTTCGGAAAGTGGTGTCTATGTGCCTCAGAACAAGTAGGGTTCCCATCACCCAGTCACCAGAAATGAACATAACAAATAAAATATGATTACATTGGAATGTAATTTCTTTGCTAGGACAAATAATGAAATATTAACTAATGAGATTTAAGAGAACTAAGCTGAGGGGCTTCTGGGAAGTGAGTTCTTCTCCTAAAAAGTTACATTGGTGTGGACACATGACACCTAGACCTAGTATGAGCAGCTTGAGACAATGAAGGCCACTAGCCTCAGAATAGAAGCTGATAAACTGAAGATGGTGGATGCAAAGGCGGAAAGAACCAAGCTCCTTCAAAATGTTGTTGAGCCATGGAGTTAACCACTCTTGGGATCGCTTTGCCTGCAGACTTCTTGTTTGCAAGATACTTGACTCCAAAATGTAGAAATAACTGAGTGAAGGAGGAAAGGCAAATAGCAAAGGTGAGGATTTCATTCTTCCAGTCTAGAAGTTTGGGAGCCTCACGAGAGGTAAGGAACAGAAAGATTATTAGATTCTCTCACTGTGTGCTCTCCAAAAAAACCTTATAATAATAATGAGTGAAGGGCGGGTAAATGCAGGATCATGAGTGGTTCCTTTTGCTCAAATTTGTTATTTTTTTATTTCAGTTTTACTTTTTAAGCCCTTGTATAGAGACCATTAAAACTGAGAATTAGGAGGCTGTGCAGAATCCAAGTCTCATTGGCAGAACTCCCTAAATGTAATGGTAATTGTAGATTCCTTGCTATCACTACGACATCGCCATCATCTGAGAGCTCATGAGAGTTGCAGAAGCTGAAGTTTTAACCAAATCTATTTAAGCAGAATCTGCACTTTAACAAGATTCTCAAGTAATTTGTAAGCACATTAAAGAAGTATTTTTCAAGACAGAATTTTTGTAGGTTGTCATTAGTACACAGAATTGGCCAGAAGAAAATAAGCAGTGTATTAGGTTCTTAATGGTTGAGTTTTCTATTGTTTGCTACTTAAGGCAAACTCATTTGTACAGAAGGAATAGTTACTGAAAGGAAAAGGCTTAAACATATTTATAGCCTTTTTTTAAGTAAATATTTCTGGATTTTTGAAAACTATAAAGAACATTAGCATAAAAATTTTGAGCTCAGTAATTCCGTAAATTGAGCATGGTAAGTGTGCTGGAACATGAAATTTTAAGTAATCGTTTAAGAAGATAAAATCAACTCACATAGAATATGACTGATTAACAAATGAAAGTAACTCATTGTCAAGCACTAAGTACTTGAGATTAAAAATATGAATGGCATAACCCTTGCCTTAAGGAAAAGAGTTTAAATCAACTACAAGCCCAACTCTCAAATTAAAATGAGGAGGAACAAACACATGATATATTTTTGATAGTCTCTGGCAGGTCTATCCCCAAACAACAAGCAGAAGCCTCACAGTAGGCTTTAAAAGAATGAAAACTTTCCAGGATGCCAGGATGCACTCTCCTTCCACTAACAGCACCAGAAATTTCTTTTGAAGAGCCACGTCTTTCCCATGTTCCACACATGGTTCAAGTAAAGCTGAACCATTGTTCTAAGGCCGATGCCTGGTTGCGTGAGATACAGTCTGGCCAATCAGATCACGTGTAGTATTGTTCTCAGCATCATCCTTTCCTCCGCCCCACCCAACTCCAGAAGAAGCAATCTCTCTCTAGAGTTGTAAGTCTGGGTAACCAGAAAAATAATTCCATTTGTAGTGACAGATATGTCAGTTAGTGAAGAGCATTTGGGAAGAAGATGAAGAGAATTCAATTTTAGATTATAAGATTTAATTTAAAATAAGTTATTTCCTTTTGATTACAAGAGTAGTGCCTGGTTTTGTGATAATTTTGAACACAAGCAAAAATGGAAGCAAGAAATTTAAAGTACTTTCTCAAACACCTGTTCTGTATCTCTTGAGGGTAACATATGATGTTTCTCTTTTTAACTTTTAGTGTGATAAATTATAAAAACTGACTTTTTTTAATATTAAAGTAAACTTCCATTGAACAAAAAAACTCAGCTTGGTCACTTTTTTCTCCTCCCTTTCTCCTTCTCTTTGGTCACACATTGTTGGATTTAATGCATATTATTTCATTTGACATCTATATGTATGTATGAAATTATTTACAATTTTTTTTCTTTCTCATATTCATCAGGTTGTGCTATCAAGTTGGTCTCACAAAATAAGTTAGAAAATATGTACATAGACTGAGTTTGTGTAAAATTATTATATCAAATCATTGAAAGTTTGAAATAACTTATTAGTAAAATTGTTTAGGCCTGAAGATTTCTTTGTGGAGTAATTTTAAACCTCTAATTTAATCCTCTGAGGAGTTATGAAATTCTTCACATGTCCATTTGTATGCATTCTCATATTTACTTGTTAAGTTATACTTGTATAGAAATTTGTTCTCTCATCTAAGTTTTCAAATTTTTTTGTTAGAAACATTTCAACTGTCTTTTTATCCTTTAAACCCAATTTTCTATATCTATCTCCCTTTTTATATTACAAGTATTATTTTGGCTTCTCTCTAGTCATAATGAAATTTTCCAGACATTTGTAAATTTTACGCATTTCTTTTGGGTGGAACAAACCAACAGATGGCTTGTTTGATTCATTGCATGGTTTTTATTTTGCTTCATTAGTTTTTTCCCCCATTTTAGATTTATACTTCTCTTCCCTTCCTAACATAAGTAATAATTTTCTCACAAATTAATTAGCCTTTCTTCTTTTCTTTTAAAAATTATTTCAAACTATCATGACAGTACAAGTGTTTTTCATTACAGGTATCAATTTTGAAATGCTTGAGTCAGGGTTGTAAGTGGGCCCATCACATTGTACCCATCAGATTCACCTGACTCCTCCGCTTCCTCCTCTCTCCCATGCTTTATCACTGAGTTTTACTTCCATCCTTTTGTGCATCTGTGTGCTCAACAGTTAGCTCCAGGTCAATAGTAAGGACATCTGATTTGCTTGCTATTCTTTAGATAGTTCACATTGAGTAGAACTGGAGACCTAATCTGAGCATATTAAGGCTGTGAATGTCCCTCTGTATAGTGCCTGCCCACATCTTGTAAGTTTTGATACTATTTTCATCATTATTTTTTTTCTAAATTCTTTCCAATTTCTACAACAATACTACCTTTGATCTGTCTACCTATCTAAATTAATTTCATAACATATTTTAACTATTAAGTTACCTTTGCAGATCACACAAAAGATGCTTTCCATGATCTGCTTAACTTTCCGGCCTTCTGCCTTCCCTTCATAGTTTGCCTAATTATTCTTTTCTTTCTCATCCCCTAAAACAGCCAAGACAACACTTCTATTCATTATTTTAAGTTGATTTTGATAATCAGATTATATATTTCTTATTAAATTTTGTGTTTGCAGACACTTTAAAATGTTGACAAATTTTTCTGCAAGATGTGTATTTTGTGATAAGACATTGGTATAGTTTACTTAATACTGGTGCTTTATTTTATAATTTTTTCATGAAAACAAAACATTTAGTTTGATTTTCTGAAGAAAATCAGAAAAATTTCAAAAAGTTGTATTGTCTAATTAATGACAGATAGTTTAAAGGTCATTGAGTTCAGTGATTCTGATGACTCAGTAGCTTAACAAAAGGTGTGTATTGTAGCAGAAAAATAAAAATTTACAAAAAGTAAATTGTTTTACACATAGTCTCTTTATGAGGCATATAGGACCTATGACTTAAAAAAATAATTTTTAAAAACACTGGATATTGTTTTTAAAATTGATGTCATGCCTAACATTTAACACCTCTTAAATTTTCAAAAAATAAAAATGCAGCAAGCAAAATAAGGAATATTGAATTATCTTTAACTTAAAATTAATATTCATAAAAATGACAATATGTATTAATTACATTCGTTTATGAGAAAAAAATATTTTCACAAAATTGATGTTCTGGAGTTTAAAAGTCTATGTTATGATTTACTAAACTTCAACCTCATCAGATAGAGCATCCCACATGAAACGCAAAGCAGAGATTCTAATGAGCATTGCCATGTGCATTTTTTTTCATACTTCCAAATTAGAGTTATCAGGGTCTTTAAGGTAAGACCTTAAAGCATGGCCAAGGTGAACTATGATTACAAATAGAATTAACGTTGTTAATAAACTAACCTTAGAATAGGGAGATTATTTAAAATTATCTGGGTGGAACCAATGTAATAATTTGGGATCTTGGGATAGAAAAAGGAGGAGAAAAACTTGAAGATAATATGTTTTAGAGACAGAGCAAACACAGGAACCAAGGAATGCTAGAGGCCTCTGGAATTTGGAAAAGGCAAAGAAATAGATGCCCCAAGCCTTCAGAAGGAGTGCAGACCTTCTAACACCCTGCTCTTAGTCTACACATAAGCATTTCAGACATCTAATCCCTATAACTACATAACAAAGTTGTGTTGTCTAAGCTACTAAAGTTGTTACAGCAGCAATAGGAAATGGATGCAAGGAAGCTTCTTCAGGGGTATTTATATATGTTTAAAGTCCAGCTGGTATATTCTGTCTGTAAAGGTTATAATTAAAGACATTTAAACTTAGTAAATTTGTGTATAATGAAAGTGTCAGCTTTTTGCATTCCTACCAAATTTACTTGAGGGCAGATATTATTTTTATGCTTGAATCATAAATTGCTACCTAGGCTCTCTTTCTGTGAGAAAATCTCAGAAAGGTATAATTTTTCAAGCTATTTTTTATGGGAACATCTTAAAATGGATTACTGCTGGTTAAATTGGACACAAGCCTTTTTCAATAAACTAATGATTCATCTACAAAGCTACAAATTTTGAGATTTCACTATGGAAGTTTATTGTCACCAAGGATTCAAACAATACTTTTTAAATAAAAATCTTAATTTAAAACTTCCTTTAATTTGGGACTTCTGAACCAAAGATATTACTATCCTACCAACCTAACACTTTTTTAGAGGTCAATAAATTATTTTAGGAAAAAGAGTAAAATATGCAAAATTGTGCTTTAGAAAAATAAGAAGTACAGATTTAGAATACAGTTTGGATTCCAGCCATGATGACTCTATAAATTATGGTAAGCCTATTGGTCCAACCACATAGTGACGTTATACAAACTCTAAAAAATAAAATAAATATCCAACCTGGAACAAAAATAAGATGATCTTGCCTGTAGGCCACAATAAGCAAATCAAAGAGTAGGCAGACAAGAGTAGGCAAAGAGTAGGCAGATCTTGAGTTGAGCTCAGCTATGAACCTTCTCAACTCAAGATCCAGAGAAATCAGAAGCAGCTGAAAGTTAGCTCATGTAAAGAAGTAGGGTTGAAGTGTTTCATTACGTGTAGGGAGACTTCTGAAAATCAGGTTGTTTTGTGGATTCTCAGATACTGATGATATAAGGACTGTAATTGTGCCTTATGTAAAGTTTTGCCTAGAGAAGCAGGTGAAAATACACACAGCATTGCATGCAAACTAAGACAAGTTATTTGGCGAAGGTATGCAAGAGCCCCAATAGTACCTTGGTACAGAAAACACTCCAGGATTTGGTTATGGATTTGGAACTAGAGAACAAAACACCATGAGACATGGAGTAACGAGTAAAGAAAAAGTAAGAGTAGAAGAAAGAGAAAGCAAAAGAGAGCAAGAGGGAAAACAACGGAGACCCTACAAAAACATTTAAAAGATAACATTTAAAAATATATAAGCATCACCTGTAGTCCCAGCTACTCGGGAGGCTGAGGCAAGAGAATCTCTTAAGCCCAGGAGCTAGAGGTTGCTGTGAGCAGTGTGACGCCACGGCACTCTACCCAGGGCGATAAAGTGAGACTCTGTCGCTACAAAAAAAAAAAAAAAAATATATATATATATATAAGCATGTTCAATATGCTATAAATACACAAGAGATTAGACTGACATCTAAGATAAAGAGATTAGAAGATTATCTAGGAGAGGAACATATAGAACTTCTAATAAGGAAAATACATAATTATTTAAATAAAAAATAAATCGGTAAGATTAACAGCAACTTAGACATAGATAGATTTTTTAAAATTTAATGAATGAAAGACATAGACAAAGAATTTACCCAGAATGTTGCACAAGAGGCAGAAGTAGAAAATATGAAAGAATGTTTAAGAGGCACAAAGGATAAAGTAATGAGATTTTATATACACACACTCTCACAGCCCAATAAATTTCAAGGTTGATAAAGTAAATTGAAAAACAATTGGAAATCATAATTCATCATAGTGAAATGATGGAACCTAATGAACAAATAAGATCACCTAGAAAAAAAGGGCAGATTATCTTTTAAGAATTAAAAAAACAAATTTGTTAAGGGATTATGCAGAAGAGTTCATCTTGAGAAAATGTATCCCAGGCAAACACTAACCAAATAGTCTGATTTAGTTCTATTAATACCAAACAAAGTAGAACTTAAGGAGAAAGAGTATATATAATATCAATATAATTTTTTTAATCTACCAATAAATCCCAATAATCTCAAAACTATGTAGAACTAACAAAATAGATTTGCAAATAGGTTGGAGAAAGAAAAATTGCAGTATGAAGTTTGATAAGAAAAATAAGGGGAAAAATTGCTTGTTAGATGTTGTATTAAAGATTCAATGTTATGCTAGGGACCTGTCCCGGGGACAGGGTCCATTAAGACGTGTGGAACTGGCGGGTGTCACTGGGGAAAAGTAAAGTTAAAAGCAACGAGAGATAAAGAGACAGAACACAAAGAATAGAATTTTCAAAGGTGGGTACAGGAGACCCCTGCTAGCTTGTGGGGCTTCAGTGAGTGGCCCTGAGTGCTTGTTCCACCCAGCTTTTATCGAAGGCTAGTGTCTTGTGTAGCTGAGAGGGTAAGCTGAGCAAGGGAGTAAAAGTGTCAGCCGTAGGAATTTTAGCTCTTATTCTATCTATAATCAATAACTTTAAGGGTCTGGGCAGCCTTGAGAAATCTGGAACCTGAGCCCTGTGTGGAGGAAGCCTGCCTGTCATCCCAGGCAAAGATCCCTTGGGAAGGTTCGATCCCTCTAGTTCCTCTGTGGAGCAGACGTGGTGATATCAGTTCTCTGAAGAATCCGCGGAAAAGAGGAATTCCCCCCTTATCTCCACCCATAGCATTTCCCTCCATGGTTAGGATACAAGGCCTCCTGCCCTTATCTCAGGATCTCTGTCCTGGCCATTACACAAATCCACACAATGGGTATTTGTTTGTGGAAGGTTGTTAACTATTGATTGGGCGGGAGTCATCTGGTTCATGTTCCTTCCCAGGAACACACAGCTTCTGCTGTGGCCCTTATTCTTCGGAGTGCTTACAGACCCAGCAGGGGAGTTTATAAGCTGTATCCCTTATAGGCCAGGCTTCCAGTACAAGCAGAAACTGCCCAGACAAGTAACTCAACTATTATTTTAAAAGTAAGCTAATTAAATTGTTTTTATTCTGCCTGGCTCAGCTTCATTCTCTGTTTTTCTTCCTTCCTGGGGATGTTTTCTGTTGCCTGGAATGGAGTTTTTGCTCCCCATTCTCCCTGCAATGTCGATCTTCAAGAAAGCAGTGTTAGTGAACTGATTGAGAAGTAAGCCAGACTGCAATAAGAGACGGAGTAAAACAGAGGTGAGAAAGTGGAGACCTCAGAACTGTGTCTAGGAAGTGAGCAGAGAACTAATATAGAGCTGCAGGTGGCATGCAGGGCCGGGGAGATTTTTCTTCTTAGATATCATTTACGACAAAGCTTAGATTTCGTAGATTCTGCTTAGCAATATGGAAAATTATAACAATACTTTTCCAAGAGGAAAAGGACCAAATGGAGAAGTCAGGAAAGAACACCCTTCGGGGCCAGGCCCTGACATGTGCCTCCCTGGTATATAGGAGAAGAGGAGGTTAGGACAGCGACACATACAGAGTGAAAACACATGAAGACACAGACAGAAGATGTCCCTCCGGGAGGCCTTGGAAGGGACCAGCCGTGCCTGCAGCTCAAGCTCAGATTTCCAGCCTCCAGAATTATTAGAAAATAAATTTCTGTTTTTTAAGCCACTCAATCTGCAGGACTTTGCTCTGACGGCTCTGGCAAATGGATACTGAGGTTATTGGGTGAAAGAATGGAATCTTGGACTCATTCCCTCCTTACAGCCCAAACCTTTTTATTATTAGTTTTTTTAACTTAAGATTAACTTAACTTGCAGCTTAGAGATCAAAATTAGAGATTCAGAAAAGATGAGAGAGGTGGTACCTGAAAGTTCCAGAAAGGAGTTAAGTATGAAGCTACACTTTCCACCATATTGAAGATTATCTTTTGCTCTTTTTCCCAATCTCGAATTATGTTCACATAGGTCATGCAATCCAGAGCACTAGGAATGGAGGGGTTTTTTTTAGTCCCAGGTGACAATGTAGCCCAAATAATAATAATACCAATAATTTTTAAATTATCAGTTTGAGAAACATGAGCCCCATTCCATTATTTAGAACTCAAAAGAAAAGAAAAAATTCCTCCAAAGAAATTTAAGTCCACACAATGAAAACCCTTCTACCTTGTCTATCAGAGAAGTATAAAAGTATTGTGTAAGTATAAAATGCTGTGGTCATTTTGTGAAGAGACGAAGACGGACGTCGGCTTCTCCACGTAGAATCCGGGAGCAGGAGACTCAGAATCGAATCTCTTCTCCCTCCCGCCTCCAGTGAGGTTTTTTTGATCTTCAGCTACATTTTTTCCCTTTGTGAAGAACCTTATCATCCAACGCAATGGCTAGCAATGTTACCAACAGGACAGACCCTCGCTCCATGAACTCCCGTGGATTCACTGGGAATCTCAACACTCTTGTGGTGAAGAAGTCTGATGTGGAAGCAGTTTTCTCAAAATATGGCAGAATAGTGGGTTGCTGTGTTCACGAGGGCTTTGCCTTTGTTCAGTACGTTACTGAGAGAAATGCCCGGGCTGCTGCAGCAGGAGAGGACGGCAGAATGATTGTCGGCCAAGTTGTAGGTATCAGTCTGGCTGCAGAGCCCAAAGGGAATCGAGGAGACGCAGGTGTGAGACGGTCTGCAGCGGAGATGGACGGGCAGCACCAGAACACCCTCTCCGTCCGCTCTTCTCGGCTCCTCTTTGACTTGGACTATGACTTTCTCCGGGATTATTGTGACACGTTGGACAGTTCCCCCGCCCTGTCCCTCCTCCTCCTCCTGCTGCTCGGGCTGGGGTGCCCTCTTCATATGAAGGCTAAAACCCAATTACAGCACAGGAATACAGGGAAAGGGGAAAGGGAGGGGAGGGGAGGGGGGAGTATGGGTGGAGGGAGGGCAATTGGTGGGATCACACCTACGGTGCATCTTAGCAGGGTACTGGGGAAACTTATTAAATGTCGAGTATCAATGTCTTTATATAGTGATCAAGAAAATGCCATGAAGGCTATCTGTAACAGTACGATCAAAACATTTCTGAATGTATATGAATCGTGGCCTATGATTGCACCAATGTACAGAATTATGATTCAATAAAATTATT
>CAUYON010078902.1:0-33801 GCA_963573935.1 Arctocebus calabarensis
CCTTGTCCAAGGTGAGGGGCTGCATCATTCATTTGCTAGAACACCCATTCAGTTTGTAAAGGTATTTTTCTGTCTACCAAGTCCTGGCCAAAATATCTCTCATGGCCAATTACTCACCCCTAGACAAAGGACTTATGCAGGAAACCGCTGACCTGGGCCTCCTCCCCCCTTTCAGAGGCTGCTCACCTTGGAGACCTGTTGCTTACATGGGTACAACCTCGTCCAGCACGAGATTCACACTCTCTGCCCCAGATTTTCAAGTGCCATCCAGGGCTCACCAGGCTGCCCAAACCGCAACATTTTCCAAGGCACGGCCCCTCTGCCAATAGCTCTGGCACTCTCCCTCTGCATGCTCCTCAGTCCAACAAAATGCCATTTTATCACTGATCTGTGGCCTGCAGGCTCAATTCTCAAATTCCTGAGACTAAAGATTCACTGAAGAAATTCCAGTAACAAAACTACAACAACATCTTTTCTAATGTCTTTTCATTTTCCCCAAGACCCACATGGCCACGTGGCCGCCACCAAAGACAGAAATCGGAAAACCTAGAACTTCCAGTTTCTCTCAGAATAGCCGGGGGCAAAGTTGGAGCAGGGAAGAAGGGCACACTCACACATTCGTTTCACCTCATGAATGCGGGGGGCAAACCCCACCTGTTGTTACTCATCTCAGTCATTCTCCAAGCACTCACATGCATACATTTCCAACCTATTTCCAACTCCACCCTCAGAGTTCTCTCAGTCACACCTCATCCACACACTCTCACACACCTCTCAACAGACCTGCCGACAATCTAATGCCGAAGGAGTTGATCAGGCTCCTTCTTCCACTACAATTGGAGTGGGACCCCAAGATCAATCATACCTTGCCTTAGATGTCTCCCTGTGTAGGTACCTGCTCCTTCATGCCAGTTCCTCCTGGTGTTTGACTCCTTGAAGACCCACCGACGGGGTCCTTTCTCAGCCCAGCCAAGGCGTCCACACAGGGAGGCCAAACTACCTCCCCAGCGCGCTCAGTGGTTCACGTCGCCCAGGCTGATCAGGGGCCCCCACATGGGTGTCCAGAGGATTGGCGGCAACTGCCAGGTACATGTTCTCTCCAAGGGTGACCTCGCATTCCAGTCAGGGAACCAAAAATGTTCCAGGAAGACAAGGCCCAACGGAAAGAAAGAGCACCCAAACACCACATTTATGAGGAAGGGCTTTATTCACCAGCTGGGAGCTTACGGCAGAGAAGAATTCCAAATGGCGGCACTCCCCATCTAGCTTGATCTTTCCCTTTTTATTGACAGTCAAGAAGTTCCACCCCACAGGCACCCTGATCATTGGCCAGTTTGAATCAAGCGGGAGATGCTAGTCCAGCCCCACAGAACTACAGGATTTCACAGAACTTGGAAATTTCTAAGTTCCAGGAAGTTACAAATTCCTAAGGGCTGGGTCACCATGGAGAGGACCCTGCAAGTGTATCCTTATGCTCTCCTTGAGAAGACCTGTTGTCCCAGACCTCACCCTTCTCGGGTATCCTCTCTCACTATGAGGTGTGTAACGCCAGGCCACTCTACCGAGGGTGATAAAGTAAGACTGTGTCTCTACAAAAAAAAAAGAAAGAAAGAAAATGTCTGCACTTGCCTGGAAACATTGGAAATTAGATTTTTCACTTAAGAAAATAATTTAAATTACTTCATCATGCTTGAAAATTTTAATAATTTTGTACCAAAGCATTTTAATACTAAGTTTATTTATCTGCCAGGCATATTATATTAAAGTCTGCACCTGAACACACTTCATACTTTGAGATTTAACTGCCTCAAATTCTTTCATAGAGTAAAACAGGTATCAATTCACTGTATCTGTGATGGTCTTTATAAACATCCAAATATATGGTTGTAGGAGACCCCTTTGGGAGTTGCGATAGAGCTGTCCTTCCTCCTGGGGGTAATTTGTATAGGCATGTTCTTGTTCGCCTCGCTGTCTTGGCCACCTATGATTGGTCCGAGGACAGACACCTGGCCTAGCTGAGCCATCAGATTATCTCTAGCAGAAGTTTGCTTTTGGACACAGTCATTCAAGTCAGGCTTTATGGATAACTAAGAGGATGTATGGAAGGCTGAGAAGACCAAAAAAAGGACAGAAAAGAAAAGCCTCACCAAGAGGTAAAAGAGAGAGAGTGACACCTTGGTTTCTGGAAGCTTTCCAGCATCTGTTTCTGGTGGTTGTGAGGCTTTCTCTAGCCCCTGGGTTCTGTGAAACACCTTTGTCTGCTTATGTCTCTTTTAGCTTGAGCAAGCTTGAGTGATTTTCTAGAACTTGGGATTCAATCTTCCCTAAAATGACAGTGATGTCCCAGGATTTGTTAAAGCATGAAGAGCAGCCAGCAGCAACATTAAATTTCCACTATCTTTGCTTGCTGAGTTCTTGGGTCTGCGCTTCATTTCTTCAATGTGTTAAGCACCTATATAGGCTGAATAATGCTTGATAATGTTTACGGCAACAAGCAGTAAGAAATGGAGTTCAGGCTATGTGTTGTAACTCAGTTGATACATTGGATACATGAATATATAATTAGAACAAGAATGCTTACCATAGTATCTGACCAAATAAAAGTTTGCTAAAATAATTACATACTAAATTAATGTAGTACAGGAAAAGAGATAAGGTCATGAATGCTTATATTGACTTCAGAAAATGAAATTTAAACATCAAGCTTATTAAACTAAGTTTATAACGTTTTTTGGTTTGTTTTTTTTTTGAGATAGATTCTCACTTTGTTGCCCCAGTTGTGGCATCATAGCACACAGCAACCTCAAACCCCTCCTGGGTTCATATTATCCTCTTCCCTCAGCCTCCTGAGATTCTGGGACTACAGATACCCTCCACAAAGCCAGGTTAGTTTTTCTGCTTTTAGTTAGAGATGAGGTAAGACGGGGTCATGCTCAGGTTGGTCTCAAACTCCTGAGCTCAAGTAATCCACCAGCAGGGGCCTCCAAGTGCTAGGATTACAGGCATGAGTCACCACACCCATCTATAACTACTTTAAAAATGGAAATTAAAAAGTCAAAATACAAGGCAGCACCTGTGGCTCAGGGAGTAGGGTGCCGGCCCCATATACTGAAGGTGGCGGGTTCAAACCCAGCCTCAGCCAAACTGAAAAAAAAACAGAAAAATAGCCGGGCGTTGTGGCGGGCGCCTATGATCCCAGCTACTGGGAAGCTGAGGCAAGAGAATTGCCTAAGCCCAGGAGCTGGAGGTTGCTCCAGCAGTTGGGCTGCTGAAAAGCAGTTTTAAGTGTACAGAAAAGAACAAAGGGAGGGGGTGTTGGGCACAAACTGCTGGGGAGAGCTGATAGGGGGCATAAGGGTCTGGTCAATCTCTGTTCTGGGTTAACTGACCTGGGGAAATATTTACTACCAGGATGGCCGAGGTTAGGCCCCCTTATCGCTTGGGGTGGACATACTGGAGCTGGGGGTGGAGGAGGAAGCAGGTTGCCTATCACCACGGCACTCTACCGAGGGTGAGAAAGAGAGACTCTGTCTCTACAAAAAAAAAAAAAGCCAAAGTAAGTTAAGAAAGAAAAGTAATATTTATTTTTTTTTTTATTTTTTATTTTTTGTAGAGACAGAATCTCACTTTCTCGCCCTCCGTAGAGTGCCGTGGCGTCACACAGCTCACAGCAACCTCCAATTCCTGGGCTTAGGTGATTCTCTTGCCTCAGCCTCCCGAGTAGCTGGGACTACAGGCGCCCGCCACAACGCCCGGCTATTTTTCTGTTTGGCCAAGGCTGGGTTTGAACCCGCCACCTTTGGTATACAGGGCCAGCGCCCTACTCAATGAGCCACAGGCGCCGCCCAGAAAAGTAATATTTAAAGCAAATAAAAAGACAGAGTTAAAAATATAGAAATTATCAAAATTTGATTTTTATGAAATATTAACAAATTCATAAATTATTTGCTGAATTTTATGCAAAGGAAGATTACGAATGAAAAAGAAAACAAAGTTTTTTAATTTGCAAGGAAGTATTACTTACATTCTATTAAACTGAATGATCAATAGGGAGTTGATAAGATGTAGTGATAGATACCACTTTGTTTCTGATTAGAAGTTTATTCTCAATCTTATTTTTGTTCCTCTGTACAGAGTATGTCCTTTTCTCCTCTGGCTGCTTTTAAATTTTTGTCTTTATCATTGATTTTTGGCGATTTTATTATAACATACCATGACATGATTTTCTTTCTGTTTGTTCTCTTTGGGGCTCATTGTATATAACTTATCATTTTCATCAAATTTAGAAACTTATCCCTTCTGCCTTCACCTCTCTTCTATTCTCCTTCTAGAACTCTGGTTACAATGACTGCTTATATTGTACCATAGGTCATTTATTCAATATTTTGCTCTCTATCCCTCATTTTAAATAGTTTCTATTGTTGTAATTTCAGGTTCACTTGGGGTTTTTTTCTTCTTCAGTATCTAATCTGCTGTTAGTTTCAACCACTATATTTCTCACTTTATATATTTTATTTTTCATCTCTAGAAGTTAGTTCCATTTGGGTCCATTTTGAATCTTCCATTTCTCTCTCATGTTTTCCTCCATCTTCTTGAATACAGGGAGCATATTTATAAAAGCCGTTTTAACATCTTTGTCCTCTGATCCCATCATTTCTGTCATTACTAGGTCTCTTTCTATTTGTTATTTTTCTCTTGGCTATGGATCATATTTTCCAGTTCCATATTTTGCATACCCAGTTATTTTTTATTAGATGCCTAACACCGTTAATTTTACATTGTTGTTTACTGGAGTTCGCTGAATTTTATTAATTCGTTTTGGATTTTGTCCTGGTATACAGTTCTTATTTGGATTCAGTTTATTCCTTTTACTTGTCTTTTCTTTGTTGTTGTTGTTAAACAGGCTCAGGCTGGGTTTGAACCCATCATCCCTGGTGCATGGGGCCAGTGCTCTAACCACTTAGCTCCAAGCGCCTAGCCTAGTTTGTCCCTTTTAAAGCTTCCTTTGAAACCAGAGCAGCCTTTAGTTTGGGGCTTATTTACCCTACTACTAAAGAAATATCCTTCTGAGAACTCTACCTGATGCCTTGGAAGTTATAAGATCTTTCTACTCTGGATGGTAGAAGATGAACTATTCCCAGGCCTGGATGAGATCCAGAAATCGTTCAGCTTATTGCTTCGTGGTGATCCTCTCCATGGCCTCCGTAGTTTCCTCTCACGCATGTACAGATCAACCAAAGACTTATGGCAGTCTCTCTGTACACACCCTGACCTCTCTCTCTGTGCAACTCATTCTCTTTTGCACTCTGCCCCACAAGTTCCAGCTGCATTGACCCCCCTGCACTCCGATTTATGTTTTTAACTTAGAGATTGCTGAGCTCTGTTTGGGTTTCCTCTTTCTGCTCTGAGTACTGGTATTTCCATCTCAGCAATACACTGGGTCAGTTGTAGAACTCACATCATGTTTCCCTTGTCTCAAGCATCATAGATTATAATGCCTGCCATTCAAAGGACAAAAACTGTTCTTATATATTTTGTTCATAGTTCTAGCTGCTATGACTGGAGGATAAGTCTAGTACCTACTACTGTATCGTGTCCAGAAGCAAAGTTAACTCATTTCAGTTAAATGCAGAAATCACAGCCAGCTGCAGTAGCTTATGCTTGTTATCCCAAAACTTGAGGAGACCCAGGCAGGAGGATCACTTGAGGCCAGGAGTTTGCAAGTAGCTGGAGAAACATAGTGAGACCCTATCTCTACAAAAAATAATTTTAAAAAATCAGCCAGGCATGCTGGCACACCTGCAGCACCTACAGTCCCAGCTCCTCAGGTGGCTGAGGTGGGAGGATTGCTGGAACCCAGGAATTTGAGGCTGAAGTGAGCTATGGCTGTACCACTGCACTCCAGCTTTGGCAACAGAAGAAGACGAGACCCTGTTCCCCCAAAACAAAATCAAACAAACAAAAACCCAGAAATCAGACAAGAATCCTTTCCAATCACCCCTTTTATTTCAAATTCTTATTAAGCTAAAATCATAGCCATTATTATTAGTCCACATAGTAGAATTTTTTTAATATCAAGGTGACACAAATATGTATTTAGTAAAACCAAACAAATGACCTATACTGTACCAATGTAAGTCTTCACTAGTTCTTTCAGAGTCATTTTACCTAAGAAAGGTAAAAGGTTCCATTCTCAACAAACAGAAAAGCAGACAGGAGAATTCAGACGCAGAAACCAGTGAGATGATGACCCACACTTCTCCGTGTATTTTAATCAACGCTTAGTCATGAAGTTACAATCATGTCGCCCTCTCACATTTCATTTTATTACCATTACAGATCGTCATATTTTTCTTATTTTAACAGCATTCCTACATGTTCACGACAGGAAAAAAAAAACCATTAAGACATGGAAACAAAATAACTCTAAATCACTTGAAGTTCAGATTTAGATTACAAGAGTTAACAATTAAAATACTATATGAGACTGGGTACAGTGGCCCACACTGTAATGTAACCCTCTGGGAGACCGAGGTGGGTGGATTGCTTGAGCTCACAAGTTCAAGACCAGCCTGAGAAAACTGAGACCCTATCTCTATTAAAAATAGAAAAACTGAGCAGTTCCTGTGGTTCAAAGGAGTAGGGCGCTGGCCCCATATGCTGGAGGTGGCAGGTTCAAGCCCAGCCCCAGCCAAAAACAGCAAAAAAAAAAAAGAAAGAAAGAAAAACTAAGGCAAGAGGATCACTTGAGCCCCAGTTGGAGGCTGTTATGAGCTATGATGCCGCAGCAGGTTGAGACTCTGCCTCAAAAAAAATAATAATAATAAAATAAAATAACATACAATATTTCAGAACACTAAAACTCCATGGGGAATTTTTTTTTTTTTTTTGAGACAGAGCCTCAAGCTGTCACCCTGGATAGAGTGCTGTGGCATCACAGCTCACAGCAACCTCCAACTCCTGGGCTCAAGCGAATCTCATGCCTCTGCCTCCCAAGTAGCTAGGACTATAGGCGCCCACCACAACACCCGGCCATTTTTTGGTTGCAGCCGTCATTGTTGTTTGGCGGGCTGGGCTGGATTTGAACCCGCCAGCTCAGGTGTACGTGGCTGGCGCCTTAGCCCACTGAGCCACAGGCGCCGAGCCTCTATGGGGAATTTTAATAAACTAATAGGCCAGCAAGAATACAAACGACCATTTAAATAAGTATACTTATAATTACGAAAAATGGGGCAAAATCAGGAACAAATAAAAAATTAAATTGAATCAAGATCCCAGAAATAGATTCAAAATACCAGATTATAAGCACTTACTGTCCAAAATAATTCACACAGCCTGTGCACACAAAACATTATTTAACAAATCTTCTTGGCAAATGAATTGATATGTCTTTAACATCTACCATTCACTGTTTTAAGCTGTAGGTATGTTAAAGGACTAAGTATTTTATTTTTAGTTCAATGCATGATAGATAAATTCATGACTATTAAATAAGAATAAAATGCATTTTTTATTATGAGAAGAATACATTTTAATATATCCCAAAACTTCAGCACAATGAAATGGACTAGACCTTGCCACAAATAAAGCAGACTGGGGAAAAGTGTGCAAGACAAACGTGACTGATAGAACTCATAAAAAGCAAGAAGATTTGAACCTTACATAAAATAACAGCTTTTACCTCCTACTAAATAAATGATAATTAGAAATGAGCCAAATGTCTTTTATTAGGAAAGATGGTTGACAAGTCATCTTATGGAAAAAGGCTTTGTCTCACTAACAAAGATACACAAATATAAATATTTTTAAAATACACTATTGATCCAACTTTGGAAACAAATGTACCTCAATACTACATATGCATTTCAAGCTGATCCAATTTTTCTCAACACCAACAGGCAACACAACCAAAGGTTTATACCTTTGACCTAGTAATTTCACTTCTAGGAATACAGCACCAAGGAAATTTGCATTCTAAGCAAAAGTTTCTATAGTGAGACTGTTTGGAATAATTTAGACAAGCAAATGAAAACTTAGAAACACCAAAAACTCCAGCAACAGAAAATAATTAACCAAAGGAGATATTTCATTATGATGGAATACTTTACACAATATTAATGATTTTAACTATCTATTTGAGCACTTGTTATGTGCCACGTACTGTACTAGGCATGTTAAATATCCTATTTTATATTTGCATTTAATTGCATAATAGTCTCTATCTCAGACAGATACTTACAGATAAGGAAGTTAAGACTCAGAGAGCTATGTAATGGACCCAAGGCTGCAATTAATAGCAGCATCGAGACAACTCAGGTCTGTTTGACTAGAAAACCATCAAAAACTCTTTCCACTTTATCATAGAGTTTCAGGGTCCAAATAGGGCAAACCTCAAACTATGAAGAAAAAATCAGAAGACTTAAACCTTTGAGACCATAGGTTATAGTAATCAAAATAAAATTCTCCATTACTGGCCCTCTATAGAAATCTTCCCAGAAAGATTTTTAATTGTGGTTGCAATACAAATTTTCAACACTATACTATTTTTTAAGTACACAATGTTTGTTGATGTAGTACCATTTTCAATTATAAGCTTCATGTACCTTTCTTGGCTCCCTCTTCAAACCTTTTCTTGACACCTTCTCTGACTCCTTGGCATCCTTGTCACAAACCCCTTTCTTGTCCTATCAGTTCCTGCCAGTCTCTGACTCCTGCCATCTCTTCTATCCACTACCCACTTCTCCCCTCCAAAGGGGCAGATCTCTGCTGGAGAAGGGACTAAGCAAGACCTTTTTCTTCTTCTCTTTTTCTTTCTTTTTTTTTTTTTTTTTTTGGAACAGAGTCTCATTTTGTCGCCCTCAGTAGAATGCCTCATAGCAACCTCAAACTCTTGGGCTCAAGTGCTTCTCTTGCCTCAGCTTCCAAGTAGCTGGACTACAAATGTCCATGACAACATTCGGCTATTTTTAGAGATGAGGTCTCGCTCTGGCTCAGGCTGGTCTCAAACTCTTGAGCTCAAGTGATCCTCCTGCCTTGGCCTCCCAGAGTGCTGGAATTAAGGGCGTGAGCCACCATGCCTGGTGAAAAGGGCACCTTATAGTGGAAGAGGACAAATTCTCCCTACCCTGTCATAGCCTATCAGAAGCAAAGGGTGCAGACACATATGTGTATGCATGCACAAATACGTGCTTATGGTGTTGACCATGTGCAGACAACCTATGACAGGCAGCTCAGGTATGCTACAGAAATGTGAAAAACTGAACAGCTTCAGTGGCCGGTAGAGCAATAAAAGTGGGCTAGCATACATATAAGGACACAAGAGGAGGCTCGGTGCCTGTAGCTCAACAGGCTAAGGCACCAGCCACGTACACCTGAGCTGGCGGGTTCGAATCCAGCCCCCGGGCCCGCCAAACAACAATGACGGCTGCAACCAAAAAATGGCCGGGCATTGTGGCGGGCATCTGTAGTCCCAGCTACTTGGGAGGCAAAGGCAGGAGACTCGCTTGAGCCCAGGAATTGGAGGTTGCTATGAACTGTGATGCCGTAGCACTCTATCCAGGGTGACAGCTTGGCGCTCCGTCTCAAAAAAAAAAAAAAAAAAAGAATACAAGAGGAAGACATGGGAGAAAAAATATATTAAACAAGAAAATTTCTGCCAGGCATGGTGGCTCATGCCTATAATACCAGCACTTGGGAGGTTGAACTGAGTGGATTGCCTGAGCTCACAGGTTGGAGACCAGTCTGAGCCAGAGTGAGACTCATCTCTAAAAATAGCCAGCATCGTGGGGGTGCCTGTAGTCCTAGCTACTTGGGAGGCTGAGGCAAGAAGATGAGCCCAAGAGTTTGAGGTTGCTGTGAGCTATGATGCCATGGCACTCCACCAAGGGTGACAAAGTGAAATTCTGTCTCAAAAAAGAAAAAAAAAGAAAAATTCTGAAATTTTCCAAATTAATAAAAACTATAAAACCCATAGATCCAAGAATCCCAACAAACCTCCACCCATGATAATACACACACAATCATAATCAAATTGTTAGGGAGAGTTAGAAGAAGAAAATATTAAAAGCAGGCAGAGAAAAACACATATTACATATGGTGAGAGGTTTAACAGAATGACCACTGACTTCTCCTCAGAAACTATGCAGACCATCTGTAAAATGGTACAAGTGAGACAACACAACAATAATAACCTCAACCTAAAATTCTGTATCCAGTGAAAATATCCTTCAAAAAAGAGGTAAGATGTTTTTAGACGAACAAAAGCTGAAAGATTTTGTCACCAGTAAACCTGTCATATCATACATGTTTAAAAAATTCTTCAGGAAAAAGAAAAAGTATACTGATGGAAATTGACACAAAAAAAGAATAGTGCCAAAAATGGTAAATTTATGGGTAGATATGAGACTTTTCTTTCATATTTTAATTCTTATAAAATATAATGAGCTATTTAAAGCAAAAATAATAAGATATGGTAGAGTTTATAACATACATAGAAGTAAAATGTATGACAATAGGTCACTGAAAAAAATGGGGGAAATGGAAGTATACCCTTATAAGTTTTTTACATTATATGTATAGCAGTGTTTAAAACTAAGCTATGTCGGCAGCACCCATAGCTCAGTCAGCAGGGCACCGGTAACATACACCAACGCTGGTGGGTCCAAACCCGGCCTGGGCCAGCTAAACAACAATGACAACTACAACAATAAATAAAAATACGGCATCGAAGTGGATGCCTGTAGTCCCAGCTACTTGGGAGGCTGAGGCAAGAGAATCACTTAAGCCCAAGAGTTGGAGGTTGCTGTGAGCTGTGACGCCACTGCACTCTACCCAGGGCAAAAGCTTGAGACTCTGTCTCAAAAAAAAGAAAAAAAAAGGCTATGTTGGGTGGGTTCGGTGGCTCACCCCTGCAATCCTAGCACTCTGGCAGCCCGAGGCAGGTGGATTACAAGAAGTTGAGACCAACTTGAGCAAAAGCGAGACCCACCTCTATTAAAAATAGAAAAAATTAGCTGGGTGATGTGGCAGGTGCCAGTAGTCCCGGCTACTTGGAAGGATAACACAAGAGGATTGTTTGAGCCCAAGAGTTTGAGGTTGCTGTGAACTAGGACGCCATAGCACTCTACAAAGGGTGGCAGAGTAAGACTGTCTCAACAAAAAATGGAAATAGGCTACGATAAATTAAATATGTATATTGTAAATCTTAGAGCAGCCACTGAAAAATAAGACCAAAAAAAAAAAAAAAAACTATAGATAATAAGTCAATTGTGGGGATAAAATACTCAATCCAAAAAGAATTTCAGAAAAAGAGGAAAATGAGCAAAGTGGATGAGACAAATGGGAAACCAATGGCATATTGTAGATTAAAACATAACTATATCAAAAATGACCCAAAATGGGCGGTGCCTTTGGCTCAAGGGGTAGGACGCCAGCCTCATATACCAGAGGTGGTGGGTTCAAACCCGACCCCAGGCAAAAACTGAAAAAAAAAAATTACCCGCAATGTGAATAACCTAATACTATTTGGAAGACAGAGATCATCATAGTCAATAAAAGAATAAGGCTCAACTACGTGCTGCCTATAATAAACTCATTTTCTTTCTTTTTTTTTTTTTGTAGAGACAGAGTCTCACTTTATCGCCCTCGGTAGAGTGCTGTGGCATCACACTCCTGGGTTCAAGTGATCCTTTTGCCTCAGCCTTCCAAGTAGCTGGGACTACAGGAACCCGCTACGACACCCGGCTATTTTTTTGTTTTGCAATTCTGCCGGGGCCAGATTTGAACCTGCCACCCTCGGTATATGCGGCTGGCGCCCTACTCGCTGAACCACAAGGCCGCCCAATAAATCTGGTTTATAAGTAAAATGATAAAACATTATGTCATAGAAACACTTCCCAACAGAAAGCTGGACAATAAAATGTTCTAAAGTGAGACCATAGTGATAACTGCATAATCTAACTACATTAAACCATTGAATTATATATTTTAAGTGGGTGAAGTATATGATATGCAAACTATATCTCAGTAAAGCTATTTGTTTATTTATTTATTTATTTATTTATTTATTTTTGAGACAGAGTCTCACTCTGTCACACTGGGTAGAGTGCTGTGGCGTAATAGATCACAGCAACCTCAAGCTCTTGAACTTGAAGCAATTCTCTTGCCTCCCTGGTAGCTAGGACTATAGGTGCCCGCCACAACATCCAGCTATTTTTTAGAGACGAGGTCTTGCTCTTGCTCAGGCTCGTCTCAAATCCCTGAGCTCAGGCTATCCACCTGCCTCAGCATCCCAAAGTGCTAGGATTACAGGTGTGAGCCACTGTGTCTAGCCCCAAGCTGTTTTTTTAATAAAGCTAGAGTGATTATGTTAGTACCACACAGAGTAGACTTCAGAACCTTAGAAAGGGATAAAGAAAAATGTTTCATATTAATACAGTAATCAATTCACCAAAAATATATAACTATCCTTCATGTGTCTGCAGCTAATAACATATTTTTAAAATACATAAAGCAAATTGATTAAACTAAAAGGAGAGAGACAAATCCATAATTATGTTTGGAGATATAATCACTTCTCACTCAATAATTGATAGAAAATCAATAAGGATAGCAAAGATTAGAACAACACTAATGACCAACTTGACCTAACTGGCATTTATAGGGCATATTACTTAACCAGAGAAGCCACTTTTCAAGTGTATATGAAATAGACACCAAGATAGACCATATGTTGGGTCATCAAACAAGAATAGGACCACTAGTATTTTTAAATTCTGGGGGTTTTTTGGATCAAGCACCTTAACCAGAAATCAAGCCCCAAGTCTCTGCTCAGATTTTATGATGTTGATCTCTACTCTGCTCTCCATCACACATAGCCTTCCAGAAGCTGGACCTATCTTCTGAGGCCCCCTGTACCTATAGCACTTAATATTTTCTGATATTAGTCTAGAACTGAGTCCTTAGACTTTCCTGACCACTGGCTACTGCTAGAACTTACTCCCTTTACGTGTACCATTTTTACGAGTCCCCAGGCTCTGGTTCCAGCTACCCAGAGTCTAGCTCATTCATTCAACAAGCATTTATTCACCACCCATATGTAACAGGCACTAAGCAAGGTACTGGGGGTACAACTATGAATAGGGCAGATATGATCCCTTTTCCAAAGTAGATATTGTTTTCTGGGGAATACAGACAAGTAGCAAGATAGTTACAGAACATTGTAGTAGGTCCTGTGAGTGATCAAGTCTAGGGAACTTTAAAAGCTCAGAAAATGGATGCCTAATTTGCACTTAAACAAAGACTTTCTGGAAGAAGCAAGATTAAATTTGCAATGCAGGCACCCACAGCACAGTGCTTATGGTGCCAGCCACATACACTAAGGATGGTGGCTTTGAACTTGGCCTGGGGCCAGCTAAGCAGCAATGGCAACTGCAACAAAAAATAGCAGAGTGTTGTGGCGGGCACCTGTAGTTCCAGCTACTTGGGAGGCTGAAGTAAGAGAATCACTTAGGCCCAAGAGTTTGAGGTTGCTGTGAGCTGTAACGCCATAGCACTCTACGGAGGGGGACATTAGTGAGACTCTGTCTCAAAGAAAAAAAAAAAAGAAAGAAAAGAAACTACAATGTAAGAGCTGAGTAGGAGTTAGTCAGAGGATGGGAACTATAGTAAAGTTTTCTAGACCAGTGGTTCTCCAAATGTGGTTTCATATCAGCAACAACAGTATCAACTGAGAACTTGTTAGACACGCAAATTCTCAGACCCTTCCCTAGATCTACAGAGTCAGAAATCCTGGGTGTGGGCCCCAGAAATGTGCAGATCATCCTATGGGTGATTCTGATGAATGGTAAAATTTGAGAATCACTGCTCTAGGCTGAGGAAGACCATGTACCAAGGCCTGGAGAGGATGTGGTGTCCCTCTCCCCATGTCATCCTCAATTATGAGAATTGTGATCCTGGTGCCCACTGCAGATGGCAACACCAGGCTAGTTCAGTTCCTGCATAACAGGAAACTAGAGTAAGAGACAACCATCATGTGTTACACACGAGGTATATACCAGGCCCTATGCTTCACATTGCTTCCCTCATCTGATTCTCTCTACATCCCTGTTATCATGGTACATATGGAAATAAGATGTAGAATTTGAGGTAGTGAGAGGCCACAGAAGGCACACAACGTCACTCAACTAGTAAGTACCAGAACTGAGATCTGAACCCAGTTCTCGCTGACTCCAGAACCCAGTGAGTTTTGTGTATCAGCCCACTGCTTTCAGGAAAAGAGTTAAGAGGGAAGAGCATCTCAGGGGTTCTACTCACCAGGGATCCTGGGAATGGAGTGGACAGATGAAGCAGCCATTGTTTGATGTCCTGTGACTGAGAAGTTGGATTTTTTACTTCAATATTATGCCTTTGGAGATGGAGCCCAAGATGAGCAAATTTGCCTTTGGGTGTCAGAAAAGTTCTGTGTCAGATGATAACGATTCTGCCTGTGCACTGGAGGAGTGCTCCTGAGTCCCCCCAATCTGGCCTTAGACTAGAGAAGATCCAGCCCTATTTGGCTTGCTTACCAGAAAACTTTCCTTATGTTAACAACCCAGGAGAGAAATATCAGATTAAAGGGCTTTTGTACCAGTTAAGACGTGGTATTATCTGTTTTTGAATGTAGAGAAAAAAAGAATTGTAGGGCAGGTGCAGTGGCTCATACCTATAATCTTAGCATTCTGGGAGGCCGAGGCAGGAGGATCATTTGAGTTCAGGAACTTGAGATCAACTTGAGCAACAGAGTGAGACCCCATCTCTACTAAAAATACAAAAAATTAGCCAGGCATTGTGGTGGGTGCCTGTAGTTCCAGCTACTTGGGAGGCTGAGGCAGGAGGATTACTTAGACCCAAGAATTTGAGGCTGCTATGAGCTATGACACCATGGCACTATACCAGTGGGCAACAAAGTTACCTAAATGTAAGAGAAGTATTTATATACTAAGATGTTCTTTGCAGTAAACAAAGTGAACTAAATATCCTACATAATGAAAAGGGATAAATACATTATGGTTTGAAGATGTGATAAAGTGATCATCAAAAGTAACAATTGCAGCTTGGTGCCTGTAGCTTAGGAGGCTAGGGCTTCAGCCACAGACACCAGAGCTGGCGGGTTCGAATCCGGCCCAGGCCCCCCAAACAACAATGACTACTACAGTCAAAAAATAGCCGGTCATTATAGAGGGCACCTGTAGTCCAAGCTACTTGGGAGGCTGAGGCAAGAGAATCGCTTAAGCCCAAGAGTTTGAAGTTGCTGTGACCTACCCAGAATAACAGCTTGAAACTCTATCTCAAAGAAGAAAAAAAAAGTAACAATTGCTCCAGCATGGTGACTCACACCTATAATCCCAGCACTTCGGGAAGCCAAGGCAGAAGGTTCACCTGAGCCCAGGATTTCAAGACCAGCCTGGGCAACATAGCAAGATCTCACTTCCACAAAAAGTTCTTTTTTAAGTAGCCAGACGTAGGCTGGGCTCAGTGGCTCACGCCTATTATCTTAGCACTCTGGGAGGCCGAGGTGGGTGGATTGCCTGAGCTCACAGGTTGGAGACCTGCTTGAGCCAGAATGAGACCTCATCTCTAAAAAAAATAGCCTGGTGTTGTGGCAGGCACCTTTAGTCTCAGCAACTCTGGAGGTTGAGGCAAGAGAATTGCTTGAGCCCAAGAGTTTGAGGTTGCTGTGAGCTATGATGCCGCAGTACTCTATAGAGGGTGACAAAGTGAGATTCTGTCTCTAAAAAAAAACAGTAGCCAGAGGTGGTGGTTCACGTCTTTAGTCCTAACTGCTTGAGAGGCTGAGGCAGGAGGATCACTTAGGCATAGGAGTTCAAGATTGCAGTGAGCTATGATCCCACCACTGCACTTCAGTCTGGGCAACAGACCAAAACCCTGTCTTGGCTGGGGTAAGGGGGGGAGAATGTGTGACAGTTGAAAAATATTTCAATCAAGACCTTGGTTCCTACCTGCACCCAGCTGCTCCAAAAAATAGGGCCTAGACATCTTTCCAAAATGCTGATAAGAGATAAGGTCACAGAAGCCAAAAATTAGCCACTTCAACTGAGGATTCTTGGAAAATCTCAATTATGAGTTACAGTCCTAGCTTTCCTCTTTCAATGAATTTATTCTGCCATATTAGGAATTAACCTGGAATCCAGGGAACCCCAGATTAAATGGGGCTTACAAAGATTAAACAGAAAACGGTTCCGTGGAAATATGGCCTTCTGCCTGCGTACTCCCAGCACCTTGCACATCCTACATGACAAGTTGCCAGTAGGTAGAAATATGATCAAATCACCTTCCCATCCCAGAAAAGGATAGCATTATTATTTTCACCATTAGTAATCATGATTTTATCAGTAGCTGCCCCCTTGCTCTACACCAGGACAGGGCCCAGCCCTGGACTCTCAACACCAAGGTCAACAACCTGTAGCTGGGACTACAGAAGCCACAATGCCCGGCTATTTTTGTTGTTGTTGCAGTTGTCATTGTTGTTTAGCAGGCCAGGGCCAGGTTCAAACCCTCCACCCTTGGTGCATGTGGCTGGCACTGTAACCACTGTGCTACGGGCACCGAGCCTGTCAGTAAGGTTTTATTGGAACTCTCTCTCTCACACACACACACACAGAGTATTTTTGTGATTACAAGATAGTAATGATATGCTATTAGAAAAAAAGTGGGATAAAAAGTATACATATATTGTAATCTAAATCATGTTTAAAATGCTTAATAAAAAGAAGAGAATATGGCTCGGCACCCATAGCTCAGGGTATGACGCCAGCCACATACACCGAAGCTAGTGGGTTCAAGCCTGGCCTGCCAAACAACAGTGACAACTGCAACAACAACAACAAAAATAGCCAGGGGTTGTGGCAAGTGCCTGTGGTCCCAGCTACTAGGGAGGCTGAGGCAAGAGAATCACTTAAGCCCAAGAGTTTGAGGTTGCTGTGAACTGTGACACCACGGCACTCTACTCAGGATGACATAGTTAGACTCTGTCTCAAAAAAAAGAAAAAGAAGAGAATATATCAAAATGTTAAGGTTTTTGTAGAGACAAAACCCTCATCTAATACAGTAATCCTGTTATGCCCATTCTACACATAAAGAAGTAGAAGAATTGGGTGGCACCTGTGGCTCAGTGGGTAGGGCACCAGCCCCATATACTGAGGGTGGAGGCTTCAAACCCGGCCCCGGCCAAACTGCAACAAAAAAATAGCTGAGCGTTGTGGTGGGCACCTGTAGTCCCCGCTACTAGGGAGGCTGAGGCAAGAGAATCGCCTAAGCCCAAGAGCTGGAGGTTGCTGTGAGCTGTGTGACGCCACGGCACTCTACCCAGGGCGATAAAGTGAGACTCTGTCTCTACAAACAAAAAAGAAGAAGTAGAAGAATTGCCTCTGGAGAGTAGAATTGTGGGTGGCGTATTCCAATTCTTCATGCTACTTTATGTTTTTCCATAATCCCACCCTTTTCCCCATCCCAGAACATAGAAGGAAGCAGGCTCCTGATGAAAAAATTCAAAGCAGGTCCCTGAGGCCCAAATAAATCTCCCCTGTGCGAGGACACAGCATTGCTATCTGTCGGGGACATTAGACCTCTGGGGAACTGAGGGCAGAGGTGGGCATTGGCCTCCCTAAGAATCTGGTCACCTGAAAGCCCAGAAAGATCATCTTATGGGTACAGCTGTCTATGACATTTGATTAAATTAAATATTAAGACCCTAAGCCATTACAGATTCAAGGCCACAAGACTCATCTCAGGGAAATACAGAACTTTACTGGTGCTGTTTCATACCACAGGCTTCCATTTCTGCCTTATCTACTCTCTGGATCAGGATTTCTTTGTAAACCAGAGACCTTGGCTTCCCTCTAAGTTAACTAAGCTGATACCTCTTTATGGCCATAGCTCACCCAGATCCTGTCTGAGCCGGCTGGTGACCCAGCTGTTGGCTCCCACCACACTCCTGACTCCCTGGTCCCTGCCTCTGTGGCCACCCACAGCCACCTCGCAGTCTGGAGCTCCTGCCCAGCCAGCACCTGGCTCTCAGTCCTGTCCTCAGCACAAACAGCACATATATTTTGTTGGTGAAGGAGATAATCCAGAGGGGGTAGTCAGATTTTATTTCTAGTCATGGCATAGGACAGGTGGCGCCCCAGCCAGCTCATCAGAGCTGAGGGGAGGACCTGCCGCCTCCCCCCTGGCAGTGTTGGTGTGGTGGCAGGTGACGGAGGAACCGGTGGGCTAGAGGGTATGCAGGGGGGCCCCCGCAGGAGGCTCCAGTAGCCAGAGGGGCCAGACAACTGCTGGGGAGACACCAGCACCTTAGTGTCTCCCTTCCCTGCACTTGTAGCTGAACAAGGAACCCTCATTTCCCAGGCCTGGTCAATTGCACGTAGGTTTCCTACCTGCAGGGAAGGAAAGGCCCCTGCCTACCCTCCAGCAGGCTGGTTCCTCTACCAGCTGCCACCGCACCAACACACCAGGGGGGCAACAGGTCTTCCCCTCAGCTCTATCCAGCTGGCTGGGGCACCACCTGTCCTGTATCAGCATCAGTAGGAGTTTAAGTTGGCCCAGGCTATAGTTAGTAGCACAGAAACTAGCTCAGACAATTCAAGTGATTTCTATTTTTTGTTGTTTCTGTTTCTTTGCACTTTCTGCCTCCTCCCTTTCCCAAGCTTTACTGTTACCATTAAATTTTGTCTCAAGCAGAAGCTCTCTGATTCTGAGCAGAGTCAGATCTATCAGCTACACCTTAAACACCTCGACACCTATGGTTCCCTAATACAGCTTGGATGCTCATGTAATAAACAGAGGAAAATGTCCCCAGCAGCAATGCCCAACTTAAACTTTACTCCAGGAAGGGGAAGAGGTTGGGGTGCTCTCACTGAATGGGCAGAGGGATGGGGGAGGGGAGGTTGAGGGGTGGCACACCTTTTGTATGTGGAACATAATTACAAGACAAACTCTACCTAACAAAATCAAATATTTTGACCTAGTTGTTTGTGCCCTTACAGTAACCTGAAATAAATTTACTTAAAAAAATAAACTTTATTGGGCAGTGCCTCTGGCTCATCAAGTAGGGCGCCAACCCCATATACCGAAGGTGGTGGGTTCCAACTCGGCCTCAGCCAAACTGCAAAACAGAAAAATAGCTGGGCATTGTGGTGGGCACCTGTAGTCCCAGCTACTAGGGAGGTTGAGGCAAGAGAATCGCCTAAGCCCAGGAGATGGAGGTTGCTGTGAGCTGTGTGACACAGTGGCACTCTACCGAGGGCGTTAAAGTGAGACTCTATCTTTACAAAAAAATAAATAAATAAATAAACTTTACTCCATCATCCTGGATTCAAATTCACCCTATCTTTAGGCTCTAAGGCAAATTTCATTCCCAGACAATTGGCAGTCAGGTAGTCAGGTCTCTGCATTCCGAATTTTATGGCTAGTTCCACTCTGAACCAGCCAATGAAGTAGGAATGGCTTGTTACCAAGTCCCTGCCATGAAAGCCTTTCGTGAACCAGCGCTAGAGGGAATGAACCAGAGTGGAAATGGTAGAGAATGAAGAAATAAAACACACGAGAGACAAAAATGGAATCCACAGGACTGGAGCAGCTTAGACTACAGCCAGTACTGAACCGTGAAAACAGTTTTATTAGAGAGTGTCTGAACAAGGTCACTTATTTATTATTTTGGGTTTTTTGTTGGGTTTTTTTGGTGGTTTTTGGCAGGGGCAGGGTTTCAACCGGCCACCTCCAGCATATGAAGCCAGTGCCCTACTCCTTTGAGCCACAGATGCTGCCTCAAGGCCACTTATTTAAACAAAATTGCTTGCTAGAGGGAAATTGATGCGAATCTAGTACATGGAGTAAAGATTAGCTTTAAGGAGGAAAAGCTAAGCACTTTCTCCCAAAAGATAAAAAAGGAAAGTATGCAGGAGCTATGTGACTTCTCCCAGAGAAAAGCATGCTGTTGTTGAGAAAAGAATGTTGTTCAATGGCCGGGCATGGTGGCTCATGTCTGTAATCCCAGCGCTGTGGGAGGCCAAGGCGGGTGGATTTCCAGTGCTCACAGTTCGACACCAGCGTAAGCATGAGTGAGCCAGAGAAAAGACCCCATCTCTACCACCAGGAAAGAACACCGCCAGGCGTTGTGGCGAGGGCCTGTAACCCCAGCTACTTGGGAGGTAACCGGCTGGTGCATCCTTACAAGGAAGGGCAATGGAAAAAAAAAAAAAAAACACAAGGAAACTAAGAAAAGTAAAAGTCAGCTGAAATTAAAAGCAAAAAAAAAAAAAAAATGTTGTTCAAGAAGCAGCAGCTGGGGGTCGTTCCTTGAACATCTCCCCAGGCTGTGGGGGCCTTGTGGTGCCATACTCCACAAAAGCCCAGGGAACCTTGATCCCCTGCCTGGGTTCTCAACGCCTGGTCAGCCTGGCATCCCAAAGATGTGAAGGCAGTTACCTTGCAAAAGGGCCAGGACCTCCTCAGTCACTGTCACAGAATTGTGGGAGCTACTGTCCTGTAATGTGAGAAAGGACCCAACCTGGAGTCTTGGCCCAGCTTACTCATGGGCAGACCTTGGGTGGTAACCAGGGGGTCAAACAGATTTCAGGGGGAAGGAAACCTAAGAGACTGATCTCAAACCCACCAGCCTCTGAGGCTCTGCCCTGTCTCCTGCCAGGCTTGGAGATGGCTCCTAAGTCACAAAATCTGTGAATATATTTGGGAGGGGTGGGGACAGATAAAGCCAGAATCTGCTTTCCTCATTGGTCTCAGTTTCCTCACTTATATAATAACAAGATTGTATCTGGTGACCTCCAATTTTATTTCTCATTCTATAAACTCGCCAGAAGGCCTAGCCAGTTCTATAATGAGACAGACTAATAATATTATTTAAAGATGTGTCCCATGATAAATAGATAATAGCTGTGAAAGTGCTCTACAAAGCAGTAAAGCCTTATGCTTATGAGATTATTATTGCTATTAACTGTCATAATTATCATTCTTTCTCCAGGGCCGTTAGTCATTACACCCTGTTAGTTAATGCCACTATTTCTGTCACTTGCAGTAATAGTGGCATTGCAGCCAAATCTTGCAGCTCCATCGTTCCCTTACATTGTCACAGTGTTTCATCAACCACCATCTCATCACTGTCACTTTAGCCCCTTGCTTTAAAATGCAGGTTTTATTATGATTCAGATATTATGAGGCCAACAGAAAAAAGAAACGAATGCCATTAAGAAGATAACATGTAACTCACCGTTCCCAAGAGAAAAGGGCACACCATGCCATGCTGGGCCACACAGGGAAGCATAGAGTTGGCCAGAAATCAGAGGAACCAAAGGGCATACATGGGTAAGAGCCTTTATTGTGATTTTCCCAGGAAAGAATGATAAGGCAGGGTAAATAGGCTTAGGATTAGCTACTCTGGATAATTTCAATGGGCTTTGGAGTACAGAGGCTGTCTCTAGTTGCCTGTTACCTACTTCTGGGATACTTGGAGCCGGGGGTTAATGTCCATGTGTGAGAGCCCTTTGAGAATCTCATAAGGCAGGTGGTTGAGCTAGGTGTTTGGGTTGGTTGGTTACATGTGAAAAGCATACTCCTGGGCAAGTTGTTTGCTATCTCTAAGAATTAGTTCACACAGGTTCAGGCAGTCCTTTCCAATGTCTGCAAGGCCTCAAACTGTCAAAGTATCAAAATAAAACGATATGCCTACTAAATACCCCCAACTAGGTATTTTTCCTAACTATCACACTTAACCTGATTGAAAAGAAGAGTTCACAATTAAGAGAGGTCTTTCTTTCTCTACTTTCATTTATTCGTTCAATAAGCATCTGATATGCTGGGCACTATGTTAAGCCCTGGATTACAAAGAAGAAACACAGTCTTTTTATTTAAGCCAGCAATGCCATAGATGACCTAGTGCAAAGATGGTTTACTCATAACATAATGAAATAAGTTATAAAGCCTGTGCTAAACTTTACAACAGTAAGAAGCCTGGACTGTCCCATGACAGGAGAAGCACCAGATGGCCTCAAATAGATCAGATTCCTCAATGCCATCACCCCTACCTCTACCCTAACTCTAGAGTGGGGGGCTCAGGAATGGAACCTGTGTTAAAACTGCAAAATTCTCCATGCTTCTCTCAACAGTTTATCCAATAAAGTCCACTGAATAAAATGGTTCTGCCTTTCCATTTGGGGTAACTAACCATAAGAAAATTATGCAATAAAAGCAAAAAAACTATATACAGAAAGATGACCTTTCAGAGTTATCAAAATAGAGGAGCATAAGTGTCAACTAGATGTAGCATAAGTGTCTAAAACCAATGGAATAGTTGAACAAAGTATAGTCTATCTCCCAAGGGACACCATGAAGAAACAAACTGTATACTGCTTACAAAGAGCACCCGCCCAGACTTTCTAACTTCAATTCTTTGGGCAAACTAGTTAATAATTCTGAGTCTCAGTTTTCCCATTTGTAAAATGGGAGCAGCATTAGGAGTTACTACCTCATAGTGTTATGTGGAGATTAAATAAATAATGCAGGTAAGACACGTAACAACCACCTAGAATAGTGCCCAGTAAATATCGGCTGTTACTGATATTAACGTGAAGTCAAGGAAAAAAGTTAGCTGGGTGGACCTAACAAAAGATGGAAAATGTCCCTAACTTAAGGAAGAATCTTAAGTGAAGAAATATATATAAAATAGTATGTAAACAAATTCTGAGCCTGTAAAAAATATAGGTGAAATATTTAAATAGTTGAATGGACAGCATAATGTCATTATGAATAATATTTAATGAAAGATTTATTTTAATCTTACTGCAAATTTCTCTTTAATAAGAAGGCAGAGAATATAAAATAAAATTAAACATAAAAATATAAGGGAATACCAGAAGTAATGGTATGCTAAAAAATTTGGGAAACATCCAAAATAAATTAATTCTAGGATTCATGTCTACAGAGTTGATGAAGCTAAATCATCTTCAATTTGGAGAAAGGCATCTTTTTTTCTTAATATTAATTTATCTTAATATTTAGTAATAACAGGCTAACGGAATCCAGTTCCAAGGCTATAATCATTGTCACTGGGACTTGGAAGAGGCAGCAAATCAAGACAAATCAGAGAGAAGGCAATAGAAAACCTCATATTAAATATTGACATGTGAGTTTATTATATGTGTAGTACTGACTTTGACATGCAAAAGTAGGTATAGAAATAAACATACCATAAGTATGGATATAAAGGAATAAAAAAATGAAAAAATATTTCTAAACAGTAGCTATCTCTAGGTCAGAAGATTGTAGATGATATCCAATTCCATCCTTAACCCTTTCAAAATTTTTCTGCAACTGGTACGTAATATTTTTTAATTTGAGGGAAAGGAACTTTATTTTAAAAACTATTAATTTTTTCTTTTTAAGGAAAAGGGATAACTAATGAAAGATAACAGAGAGTACACACAGCCAGCAGTGTCATAAATGACCTAGTGCATGTGATTGTTTATTCTAAAAAAGTCCCTGAGTTGGAAGCTAAAAATAGAAATCCCCAGCAGAACTTGGGGAAGCAAATTGTCCCCACCAGAACTGCTATGAGCAGGGAAAACTTCCATTAAACACAAGAGTGGGTGCTTGGAGCGTGGGAAGGTGGGCTCCAGTCCATCTGAGGAGTGCGTGTGTGTGGAAAGAGGTGCTCACCCAGGGACCCAGATCTGAAAGCCTTTGGGGAGGGTGTGACTTAAGGAATTTGAGAACTGCTAAAAACAGATATGGAGTCAGGCACCGTGGTTTGCACCTGCAATCCCAGCACTTTGGGAGGCTGAGGCTGGAGGATTCCTTGAGCCCAAGAGTTTGAGGTTACAGTGAGCTATGATCATGCCACTGCACTTCAGAGTGACACCTCACCTCTACAAAACAAAACAACCCAAATAAGTTCCAGGTAGGAACTAGGTTCATCTTGATCCCAAAGTAAACAGCTGTGCCCCATATCTCATCAGTCTATAAAGTTGTTGGCTTTTCATTCCTGGCATTGGAACCTGACTTCTGGTCATTTGTAGCCTCTGATGTCCATACAATTCCTTCCCAAAGAATCCTATGTGTTCCTAGTTATGTCCTGATGTGGGTGCTTCCTTAACCAAAAGAACTTTTCCACTGAAGTCCCTTCAACAAAAATTACCTGTATTTCCAAAATTAGACGGGCTTTTGGAAACACTTTAGCTGAGCAGCCTCATTGGTGCAAGACACAGTGCTCTTTTAAGTAACAAGGAAACTGGGACCAAGGAAATTAGGCAATTTGTGCAGGATGGCAGAGTAACTTATAAGAGGGCTTCCCAGGACCACCCTCTTTTTCTGTGTATTTTTTTCTCTTTTTTTTTGAGACAGAGCCTCAAGCTATCGCCCTGGGTAGAGTGCCGTGGCGTCACACAGCTCACAGCAACCTCCAACTCCTGGGCTCAAGCGATTCTCCTACCTCCGCCTCCCAAGTAGCTGGGACTACAGGTGCCTGCCACAACGCCTGGCTTGTTTTTTTTTTGGTTGCAGCCGTCATTGTTGTTTGGCCGACCCGGGCTGGGTTCAAACCAGCCAGCTCAGGTGTTTGTGGCTGGCGCCTTGGCCACTTGAGCCAGAAAAAAAATAGATTTTTTTTCTATTGCCCCAGGATATTCTCTGTTAACGAATCTTCCTTTGCTAGGATTAATCAATGCAATGTTAAGTCTTTTTACAATAGTACTTATCATTACATCATGGCAGAATAATACTCTATTGCGTCTTGACCAAATAATACACACCATTTATTAGACTATGCGCTCTTTTTTATAAGCTATTTCGTTCTCACAATCAGATGTTACTAGATTCGATTTTCAGACAAAGAAGCCAAGCATCAAAGCAGTTAAATAAACTTCCCAACATCACCCTCTTAGTGGTACCAGAGCCAGAATCTGAACCTATCAAACTGAACCCAAAGTTACACTGTTTGTTTGTTTGAGACAGAGTCTTACTTTGTTGCTCTTGGTAGAGTGCCCTAGCATCATAGCTAACAGCAACCTCAAATTCCTGAATCAAGTGATTTTCTTGCCTCAGCCTCCTGAGTAGCTGGGATTACAGGCTCCCACCACAATGCCTGGCTACTTTTAGAGATGGGATCTCACTCTTGCTCAGGCTGGTCTCAAACTCCTAAGCTCAGGCGATGCACCCACCTGGGCCTCCCAGATTGCTAGGATTATAGGTGTGAGCCACTTCTCCTGGGCCCCCAAAGTTACATTCTTGACTATCCATCAAGATACATTGGCAGGGTTGATCTTGCCAGGAGCTGGTTCTTCAACTAAAGTAAATTCAGCATTCCTTAAATGTTCTCTCTTTAATTTCTTTTTAATGTATGGTGAAATTATCTTTTTCCTCAGTTAAAAGGGCAAAATTTAAGCATCGAGACATTATGTTAGAATTAAATTCCTAAACTGTCTTAATTCTAGATACCCCCATAAAGTTTCCAGAAGAAGAATTTATCCTGGATTTGTTTTTATTTCACTGAGTGTGCTAAGTATTACTGAAATATATTATTATAAGGTAATACTTAGAAAATGAGCAAGATAAAACCAAATCCAAGGTAAAATTTTTATGAGAACTGTACAGGAGAAATCTTAGCTACTCCCTGTTTGTTTTATTTTCCCTTAATACAGTACTCTTCAGAAGTTCTGCATTATAAAATATCAACTCTGGCATTTGAATTAATAAATAAAAAACAAAGGGTCCTCCAATTTCTTACTAGTCTTCAGGACAAAGATCACTCAGAGTTCATCCTGAAAAGCATCTAAATTTAGAGTTTTGCTGCCGGAGCAAAACTTGCATGTACCAGTAATAGAACCAGGCAGCCTTTCCAAAGAATGTCAGGCATGTGCTTGCAATGCTGTCACAAGCAGGGTCAAGAGGCTCTGTCCTTACGTGCTGGTGACCTAGGAGGCCTCACTGTTTTCTAGGCCAGTCTCAGAGTGAGCTGGGGTTGGAAGCAAAGGAGATTGTGAAACAGTGGACACAGGTACTTATTTTTATGACCTTAGTAGAGTGAGGATTTTTAGAAATATTTTTTAAATATTTAAATAGTGCAAATATGTAAATAGTTGTGCTTTTTATTGTCTTCATGTCAAAAGGTTAGTGAAAGACACAGAGGTCTCCTCAATCCCTGACTCTTTGTCCCTTGATCTGCAATCCAGAGTAAACATGGTTCAACCTCAGTTATGTGGCCTTTAATGTGAATACTTTAAGAGCAGAGGCAGACTGCTCTCCTACATCTGGTTGGCCAGCTCTCTTTAGAGGACAGGAACCTGGCTGGTGTTCAGAAAAGCTGGCTTTGGTTTCTAGGGCTCTACATCACTTCATTTCCTCTGGCTTGTTTTTCACATCTGTAAATTAATAGTAAAGGTTAGGCACTCTTTCTTAAAAAAATTTAAGATAATTTAATTTTTTCAAGCCTTAACAGACACGATTTCTTCAGAGACTGGAACAGGACAGGAGGTCTGCTGCAGACATCCTGGGAAGGATCCGGCCCCTTCTCTAGACACCTACTGCAGAGTTCCCAGGAGAGCTGCCCATAAAGCAATCAAAGAGACCACAGGTGGACAAAACACACTCTCAGAAACTACAAACATTTGTTGGAAAGAGGGAAGTGCCAGGCGCAGCAGACACAAATCAAGGTGGAGTTAGTACAGGCCTCCTAAGTGGCATGGGGATGGGAGGAGCCTTGGAGGAAAGAAACTGGAGATAAAGGCACAGACGGCTGGAGCCGGAGGCAGGAAGTCTATGATGCCCCAGATGCCTTTGGGGCCCAAAAAAAAGAGTGTAGCTGAGCCTGGCATCTCAGTGGAGGAAGGATGCAAGTATGCCTTAACCCTGTGAAGTCAGAGCCCAGGGTTCACAGTGGTGACCCGTTACCCTTATTTGTCTAGTGTGGTAGGTTTGGTCTCAAACAAGATCCTGAGGCCACCGGGGCACCAACCACTTGGCAGTTCATCAAGTTCAACCTGTGAAGGACAGTTTCAGGAACAAACCAAGGATGGCCACCTTCTCCCCTCCCTCCCGTTGGAAAGCCCTCCCCCCAACCCCCAGGCTTCAGTTGTCAGAAAGCACACCTGTGGCAGGCTGCACCCACGAGGGGACAACTCAGTGAGGGTGCAGGGGCAGCCTGCCTTCTACGGAGCAGAAAACTTACCTCTTTCCCTAGATGTCAATTCCAGCTACATCTTTCCTTGCTGAAATCTAATGTCAGTTATGTCTGATCCCAAGCTTTGCCTGGTCTAATGGGGCCTATGACTGGCTGGGCTGGGGTATAGCGTGGGGCCCCAGAGATGCAATTCAAATCTTTCCTTGTATGTAAGTATTATACTAACCAGGCAGAGGCAGACCTCTCCAAAGCTTTGGAGATGAATCACATCTTACCTCACTAGAGAAGAAAGGAGGAAGGGAGTGGCCCACAAGACAGGGACGGATCAGGTGCTGTAAGCAAATAGTGAACTGTGTTTACTCTCCTGTTCACGCAGCACTCAGAGCTGGGGGGGTACTGTGGAGCAGACTTGCTGAGAGGTGAAATGTCTGTGGTGAGAAATGGGATGAGCGTGGCGTGAAGGTAGTGAGCAGAAATAATTTGATATTCTCTGTCTTCTGAAGAGTGGAACTGAACTGTCTTGTTTGACCTTACAAAGGCAATTGATGTAACCTAATCATATGCACCCTCATATTACTATTATTAACCTGAAATAAATACATCAGAAATTAGATTTAAAAAAAAGAACTGTCTTGTTTGAAAGGGGATGAGTATGAAAAAAGCAAATTACTGAGAAAGTGATGGGAGGAAGAGAGTGTGTTTGAGAGGAAGGTGGCAGAGACCACGGGAAGGGAGGAAACCCAAGCAAAGGCTATCAGACGAGAAAAGAAAAACATCTAAGAGGACAGAGCATCAATGTCTAAAGGGGATTGCTGTGGAGTTTTGTAGTGTGAGAGGCCAAGTCATTCTCTCCTCATGAAACCATCAGGAATGGAAACCTCCACTCGCCAGAGCTTTTTAGCTGGGATTTGTGGGAGAGCAGGTCAAAGTACAGAGCCTGGAGCTGGTCAGAGGAGGTACATGGTATGAGCACAGTGTGAGTGTCACATTCTAAAGGACTGGAAGGTATGTGTGACTTCAGAGCAGGTGAGGGAGAAAGGGGATAATCAGAGACTGCCCCACAGAAGTGGGGGCCTCAGGGCTGGGCCTTGAAAGATGACCAAAGTGGCTGTCACAGTGGTTCACGCCTATAATCCTAGCACTTTCGAGGCTGAGGTGGGTGGATTGCCTGAGCTCATGGGTTTGAGACCAGCCTGAGCCAGAGCGAAACTCAGACTCTAAAAATATAGCCGGGCATTGTGGCAGGTGCCTATAGTCCCAGCTACTTGGGAGGCTGAGGCAAGAGAATCGCCTAAACTCAAGGAATTGGAGGTTGCTGTGAGCTGTGACTCCATGGCACTCTACCAAGGGTGACCAAGTGAGACTCTGTCTCAAGAAAAAAAAAAAAGGATGACCAAAGTTTCTACTACAATTATAAACAGGGCAGACTCCAAGTGCTGGAGGCTAAGATGGGAAGCAGGAGATCTGAACATATCCGGTGTGTACAGGAGTGGTCCTGACCATTGTCTGCATAGGGAAGAAGGACATACCTGGGGAGGGAGAGCAGCTAGTGGAACTATGGATACTGGGCCACCTTCAAATCTTATTTTTGTTGTTGTTGTTGCAGTTTGGCTGGGGCTTGGCTTGAACTCGCTGGCCTCGGTATATGGGGCCAGTACCCTACTCACTGAGCCACAGGCATCACCCCACCTTTAAATATTAAAGGCTGTTGGCTCAGTGCCTGTGGCTCAACGGGCTGAGGCGCCAGCCACTACACCTGAGCTGGCGGGTTCGAATCCAGCCTGGGCCTGCCAAACAACAATGACGGCTGCAACCAAAAAATGGCTGGGCGTTGTGGCGGGCGCCTGTAGTCCCAGCTACTTGGGAGGCGGAGGTAAGAGACTCGCTTGAGCCCAGGAATTGGAGGTTGCTGTGAGCTGTGATGCCACAGTACTCTATCCAGGGGGACAGCTTGAGGCTCTGTCTCAAAAAAAAAAGAAATATTAAAGGCTGTTGTGGGTGCTACAAAGAGGGGAACACAGACTGCTGTGTGGGGCTTGCAAGAACATGCATTATGGCACCACATTCTAAATTCCTGAAAGGAGAGAAAATAAGTCTGAAGACCTACTGCTACCCCAATTCCAAGCATTTTCCTCCTTCAAATCACTAGGCAGACCTGGATTACAAACACCACACAAAATAAATCACATAACGTCTTAATCTCACTCAGGTATATTCGCCCTGGACTTAACAGCTCGACCTCTATTCCAGCCTCAGATGAGGAAAAGGCTCGGCCACACTTACTGACTTGTGGAAGAGGTGTAACTCCCAGGCCCTCCACTCATGCCAAAACCACCCAATTTTGGCTGCCTGAAGAGCCACCCACCACCCCCAGTAGGCCTCTGCAAGTGTGATCAGACGTCTGTCTCCAAGGTTGCCTGCCTGTGGGTCCTCCCCTCCCCTCCTCTCTCAAAGCTGTGATTGATCACTCTGAACTTCCTCCTCCAAGTGTCCGAAGACCTCATCATGCAGGGCAGTTCCAAGTGGATCTCAGTTGCTATTTTTCTCCTTCAGGTCCCCTTAACTTCAAAAAGTAATGATCTTATTATTAGTTAACAAGTACTTACTGGGCACCTACCAGGTGCACAGGGATACAAAATGAGTAAGATGATCCTTGATCTCAGGAGCCTCAGAGACTACTCAGTTGGGAAAGGCACATAGATGAACCTGGACAATTAGTGTGACAACTGCTAGGGAAGAGGTGAGCAAGGCTACTGTGGGAAAACAAATGGGAGATGCCTAGCCCAGAGGGCAGTGGGGGAGAAGGAGCGTTCCCCAAAAGAGAGGACTCACTAGGCAGCCTCCTAGAAGGAAGAGTAGGGGCTAGCCTAGAGAATGGGTTGAGGGAAGGCAGGGGGCATAAGAAGCCAAGAGAGCAGGGTATGGGTGGCAATAACCTGGAGACTAAGAGAGTAGAAGTCAATGGGTGACTGTGGGTAGTTCATTGAGGCCATGTTCAGGTGTCAGAGCTGGCCCCTAGGGTGCATCACAACAGACCTTGTAAGCATTGCTGGGGAGATAGGACTTGATGGAGGCACACCGGGTGCTTAGTTTCCTGCCTCTGACCCCAGGGCACTGACCCAGCTTAGTGCTATGTACCTGCACACGTCCCTAGACACTCCTCCCTGAGTCACTGGAAAGTACAAGTCACAAGGGCACACCCCAACCTGGCGTGAGCCCCACGCACACCCTTATTCTGTCTTTAACGTCACCAAATTTTCACAGTTAATTGTGCAAAGAACCCTGAGATTTCAGGTCAGGATCTTCCTATAACCCCCAAATTCCTACTCAGGAGGACTTATAACCTTGTGGGCTGTACCATATGGAAGAAATATATGTGCAAATGTAAACAAGTGGAAAACAAGCTAAAGTTACATCTCAGGTCAGGTGTGACTATTCAAAACTGGAAGGATCAAGTTCCAAAGCCTAGAAGTACTATCATAAGTCACTGGGAATAACAAAGCTGAAGAGCGATAATCAGTGAGCTTGGGTGCTTATAACTAAGGAGCTGCTAAAGGAAGAGCATGTAAACTCAGTGGGTTATTACCCCTGAGGAGTGGAGACAGCTCACATGGTCTTCCTTTAGCAGCTCCTTTATTACCCCTGAGGAGTGGAAATAATTAAGTACACACACACACCCCCCCCCAAGAAATGTAAAATCAGTATAAAGGCAGCATTTGTACTTCTCAACAGCAATACTGGAATTTGAGACATTAGAGCAATGTATTCAAAATCCTGAATAAAAATCATTTATAACCTAGAATTGTATATCGAACAGTACCATCCAAAGGTAAAAGTAGAATAATTACATTTTTAGACATGAAAGGTTAAAAAATATTTTCTTTCCCTGGACTTTTTCTTAAGGAGCTACTTAAGAAGAATATGCTCCCTAAAATGCAAGGCAACACTAGATACCACAAAAGAAAACCCTAGGATGCTGGGGAAAGGAACTCCCAAAACAGTAACCATGCAATCATGCTATAGAGAAGCTTCCCAAAAAAGGTACTGGGGACCAAATGGCTCTAAGAAGAAAAAAATGTACATCTATTATTACCTACAGACATGAACATACAGATTTACACACACACGTGCATATCATGGATTTTCTGATGGGTTTGATTGTGTGAAGATTATATTGAAAGTATTTTATCATTATAGAGAAACTCAGAGGAAATGTGATAGCGACATAACAAAGCAAGTAAACAAAAACAAGGACAGGTATTAACTCCAAAGAAAACAAAAAAAAGAAGGGCGGCACCTATGGCTCAGCGAGTAGGGCGCCGGCCCCATATACCGAAAGTGGCGGGTTCAAACCCTGCCTCCACCCAACTGCAAAACAGAAAAATAGCTGGGTGTTGTGGCGGGCGCCTGTAGTCCCAGCTACTCGGGAGGCTGAGACAAGAGAATTGCCTAAGCCAGGATTTGGAGGTTGCTGTGAGCTGTGTGACGCCGCGGCCCTCTACCAAGGGCAATAAAGTGAGACTCTGTCTCTCCAAAAAAAATAAAGAAATTTTATACTAATTGACTCAAAGATGACTAATAAATGCAGTTACACTAGCAAAAGCATTAAATAATGATTTAGCTAAATTATAATATTGGGAAGATGAGAAACAAGGATGATGGCTTCCTTGACAGAAAATAGCCATACAGTATTTGGAAATACAGATATAAGTACTAACAGAAACAGCTCAAATAGTTGAAAGTGTCAGCCGGGCATTGTGGAGAACAGCCCCAGCTACTGGGAGGCTGAGGCAAGAGAATCGTTTAAGCCCAGGAGTTTGAGGTTGCCATGAGCTGTGACGCCATAGCACTCTACCAAGGGCAACATGTGAAACTCTGTCTCCAAAAAAAAAAAAAGATTATCAAATAGTTGAAAATGGTTGCCTATGGAGAATCAGAAATGGAGATGGGCAGGAAATGGGACTGTTATTTCACTATTAGCATTGTAATACTTTTGTAAATAAACTTTTTAGAAAGTTAATTGTGTACCTATACTATATTTTAATAGGTAATGTACTAAATTATTTATTTAATATATATTTATCCTCCAGCTTCATCACTTAATAACTGAGTGACCATGGCAACTCTTTATCCTCTCTGTGGCTTTCTCTTTCCTTCCTTCCTTCCTTCCTTCCTTCCTTCCTTCCTTCCTTCCTTCCTTCTTTCTTTCTTTCTTTTTTTTTCTCTCTCTCTCTCTCTCTCTTTCTTTCTTTCTCTGTGGCCTTCCTTCCTTCCTTCCTTTATTTTTGAGACAGAGTTTCACTTATTAACCCTTGGTAGAGTACCATGGAGTCACAGCTCACAGCAACCTCCAACTCCTTGAGCTTAGGCGATTCTCTTGCCTCAGCCTCCTGAGTTGCTGAGACTACAGGCACCCACCACAATGCCCAGCTATTTTTTTGTTGCAGTTTGGCTGGGGCCAGGTTTGAACCCACCACCCTCGGCATGTGGGGCGGGCGCCCTACTCACTAAGCCACAAGCGCCGCCCTTTGGGGCTTAATTTCTTCACCTGTAAAATGGGTAATGCCTATCTCATGAGGATTACAAGATACATGTAAAATACCTCGTAGAAAATCTGGAGCTTAGTAGGCACCGTATTTTGGGATGTACACTCCATGTGTAATGCGCACCCATGTTTTTGGCTCAAACTTTTGGAAAAAATCCCTTGAGAAAATGGTCAGCTCTCCCCAGAGAGACACACCTGCTGAGGGCTAATGCCTCCCTGGTAAGTGTGAAAATTACACTGCCCTTCTGGAACTTCCTGCTCTGTGAAGGCTGCTCCCTCATTCTTTCCTAGGAGCCCTCTCCTACCATCCCAGGTCAGGAGCAACTGAGAGGGCCACATGGGTGGCCAGTGGGGCAGGAGCTTCTGTGGTCACTAGCCTACAGGCAGTCAGGTCGTACCTGGGGCCTGTGCAGGACTCCTAGTCTACTCCATGGAAACAGGCTTTGGTCCTGGCCATGGCTTTCCTTGTTACGGTGCCACTGTCCCCTCCCACGATGACCAGCTAGGCCGATGCTCAGGGTTGCTCCCACCAGCTTGGATCCTCCTGAACTGGAACCCAGTGAGCCTGGCCAGGAACAGGCAGGAGGGTGTGGCACCCAGCTTCCTAGCGGTACTATCCAAGTATAAGGCACATCCTAATTTTTCGCTCAAAAATTTGGCCAAAAACCCAGGTACTGGAAAGGCTGAGGCAAGAGAATCACCTAAGCCCAGGAGTTGGGAGGTTGCTATGAGCTGTGATGTCACAGCACTCTACTGAGGGCGATAAATGAGACTCTTGTCTCTAAAAAAAAAAAAAAAAAAAAAAATTGGGGGGGCAAATAGAGTGCATTATATATGGCAAAATACTGGGTACTTAATAAATGGCAGACATTTCATTTTTTAAAAGAGATCAAAAAGATGTCTAAAAAGCATGCTCCTTTTGAAGTCCTGAATACAGGCTTTCCATATTATTTCTGTCTCTGATCACTGGAACACACTCTCTTATTTAATAGAGGTACGACTGTATTCATGACGTGTGGAAGAGGGATGTATTCAGGAGGTATTGTATGCTCATTCTTATTTTTTTTTTTTT
>CAUYON010078904.1:0-58520 GCA_963573935.1 Arctocebus calabarensis
AAATAACAAGGATTTAGAATATTTCGTAAACATAGTTGACAAAGCAGGGACAGGGTTTGAGAGGGGTAACTCCAATTATGAAGGAAGTTCTACTGTGGGTAAATATGGCCAAACGGCACTGCATGCAACAGAGAAATCTTCTGTAAAAGGAAGATGGATGCAGCAAACTTCATTGTTATCTAATTTTCAGAAATTGCCACAGGCACCCAAACCTGTGGTGATTCCCACCTATCAGCCAGTAGCTGTCAACCCTGAGGCAAGACCCTCCACCAGCAGACAGCTTACGACTCACTCAAGGCTCAGATGGCTGGCAGCACTCTTTTGTCAAGAAAGTGTTTTTTAATTAAGGTACGTGCATTGTTTTGTCAGACACGATGGTACTGCACACTTACCAGGCAACAGTCTAGTGCAGACGTAACGTGTCTACGCACTGGGAATCCAAAGTGCGCTGTGACGCGCTTTACTGTGGTGGCCTGGAATGGCACCCACAGACTCTCTAAGGTATGCCCGTATAAAGTCTTGTGTAAAATTTCAGAAGGGGGACAAATTTGGCTTTCTTTTTGAAGTTAATGCTGTTTGTTCAAATCGTTCCCTATCATTACAAAATTTTAAGCTTAAAGATGCCTTTCTTACCAATTTTTAATAATTTTTCTGAAAATTCTATATATTTGGTAAAACTATTCAACTAATGTCAATGACGTGCTTTTCAAGTACTAAAATATTAGATTTAAACACATAATACACATTTACTTTTAAACACCGAAATTCAACTATTTTAAGTTTAGTACTATTATATAAACTCTTACACAAGATTAGATGAACAGAAACATAGAGAAAAGGAAATTCAACTATTATCAATGATGATTTTAAAAGTCTGTTTACTGGGCAGTGCCTGTGGTTCAGTGAGAGGGGCACTGGCCCCATATACCAAGGGTGGCAGGTTCAAACCTGGTCCTGGCCAAACTGCACCAAAAAAAAAAAAAAAAAAGTCAAGCATTGTGGTGGGCACCTATAGTTGGGAGCTACTTGGGTCAGCTGAGACATGAGCTGGAGGTTGCTGTGAGCTGTGATGCCATAGCGCTCTACTGAGGGTGATAAAGTGAGACTCTGTCTCTTTAAAAAAAAAAAAAAAAGCCTGTTTACCTTTCAAGTATGATTACACCGAAAAGATATAAACGATGACATTGCTTTCCAAATGTATATAAAGAAAGTTGCAGGAAAAATGAAAATGAAATTGAGATTAAATATAGCTTTTCCTCTCTTGATTTTTGTGGAAAAGAATAAAATCCTAATAGAACCCACAATCACATTTTCCCTAATAAAGCAACTGTTATGTAAAATAATCATTTAAAAATATTTTTAAATGTTTTTATTTTAATAAGAAAGCAATAGCTAACATAAATAGCCTTATTTTACACGATAAAATTATCACAATTTCTCTAAATAAAAATAATCTCAATTCTACCTAAAAACATTCAGAAAATACGTAGTCACAGATAAGAATTTTATAAAAACAAAAGACATAAAGTCTTAGCAATACATTGGTTTTATGGAATCAAAAAAAAAGCTTCTGGCTGGTTGCAGTGATTCATGACTGTAATCCCAGGATTGTGGAAAGCCAAGCGGGCGGATCACTTGAGGCCTCAGTTTAAGATCAGCCTGGGCAAAGGAGAGAGAAAGAGAGATCCTGTCTCTACAAAACAAAACCCAAACCCCCCAGAACAATTAGCCGAGCATGCTAGTGTATGCCTACAGTCCCATCTACTCGGGAGGCCAAAGTGGGAGGATCCCTTGAGCCTAGAAGTCTGAGGTTATAGTGAGCTATGATGCCACTGCATTCTAGCCTGAGAGACAGAGTATAAACCCGTCTCTAAAAAAAAATTAAAAAATGAAAATAAAAAATAAAAGCCAGATACAGCAGTTCATGCCTAAAACCCCAGCACTTTGAAAGTCCAAGGTAGGAGGATTACTTGAGCCCAGGAGTTGGGAGACTAGACTGGGCAATAGTAAGAATCCATCTCTACAAAAAACAGAAAAATTAATCAGCTGTGGGGTGAGCACCAGTAGTCCCAGCTACTTAGGAGGTCCAGGAAGGATTGTTTGAGCTCAGCAGTTTGGGGCTGTAGGGGGCTACGATGACATCACTGCACTCTAGCCCCAGCAGAAGGACAGGGAAAACCCTGTCTCAAAAAAAGAAAAGTTCATTACTTACATAAAAAAATAAGTATTTGTGAGTATTTCAGAAAAGTGGTAATCTATACCAATAATCATGATAGAATTCATACAAGAAATTTTTTTTTTTTTTTTTAGAGAGTCTCACTTTGTTACCCTTGGTAGAGGGTCATGGCATCACAGCTCACAGCAACCTCCAGCTCATGCCTCAGCCTCCTAAGTAGCTGGGACTACAGGTACCCACCACAATGCCCGGCTATTTTTTTGTTGTAGTTTGAACCCAGCCACCCTCGGATATGGGGCCGGTGCCCTACTCACTGAGCCACAGGCACTGCCCAAGAAATATGTTTTAATGAACAAAAATTTTAATAGTGATAAGCAACAGCTTTGATACCTAAATATTATGAAAAATGACCATGCCTATTACACATATTAGGTTAGGTTTACATATTATTCCTCCCATGTATAGAATTAAATGCTCATCACCAATCAAATGTCACCAAATGCAGAGTGTAAATTTTTCCATATAGTCAAATAAAAGAAAGTAGACAATTCCAAAAAAAGAGTATTTTTAACATCCAATTTCATTAAGAAAAAGTAAGCTTTAAGTAAAAATACGTATGAGATTTAGTTCTCCATCCATCACAAGTTAAAACGGAAAAAAATAATTTTCATTTTTCTTCTAGAATTCACATAAAATACTGCACAGCGACACATCGGAAGTTAATGGTGTACAACCGGTAGTACCTGTAGCGAGTTCTTCCTGCCACTGACTCTCCTTCTCTCCACTGAGCGGTCGCATCAGTGGGATCAAGTGAGCCTTCAAAAATATGCTCCCAGAGATACAAGCCTAGTAATTAAGAACAAAAACAAAACACATTTACTCTCTTGTCATCTCTGGTGCATGAGATAAGTATATGTTCTGCTTCTTGAACCATATGACTTGAAACCAGTACTTTCCCCCTTTGGTTCACTGTCTATTAAGTAACAGTTCAAAACCATCAATACAGTGGCTAACAAAATAGAACTCATTAGTTTTCAGTAAGAAATGTGGCAAAATGTGAGTTATATTAATGACAACAACCTCTCTGACTTTATTTTTTTATTTTCTGAGACAGAGTCTCCCTGGGCGTGGCATCATCATAGCTCACAGCAACCTCCCACTCTTGGGCTCCAGAGATCCTCTGGGCAACAGTGAGAATCCATCTTTGCATCTCAGTTTTTCTGTTTTTAGGAGAGACAGGGTCTCCCTCTTGCTCAGGCTGGTCTCAAACTCCTGAGCTCAAGCAACCCACTTAGCCCGGCCTCCCAGAGTGCTTACCAGGATTACAGGCATGAGCCACCATGCCCGGCCCTGACCTCTCTAGATTTCAGAACACCCTAATTATTACTGCACCTTTATTACCTGCCTTATTCTGAAAAGTATTGTACTTCAAAGTACACTACTGTATGATTCAACTACCTTCATATCTTAACCAGGGGATACACCCTTTTATCGCTCATGTACACACACATGTTCAGTGTGTCAGGGGACACCGCCCCTTCCTCACTGAACACAGTCCTGCCTGCAGGGTGCCCTGCACAGACAAATGTCAATGCACCTCTCTCCTTATGGTAGCCTGACGATTTATCGTGACTTCCACTGAACAAACGCTTTTGATAGGACAACGGTGTCACGCAATGAGGTAATACGTGTATGAGGACCACACAACACCTCCAGACCCCTTTCTCTAAAAAAAAAAAATTTACACTGAAAGATGTGTTTTATTCTATTCTCATTAAACCCTGGTAGTAAAGACATCCAAAAGAACCATGTTTTAAACTTTGGTTAATTAGATGAAGCTTTCCCACTGTGAATAATGTACCACGTCCTAATCTCTAGAACCTGTGACTATGATACCTGCCATGGCAAAGAGACTTTTCAAATATGATTAAGTCAGGAATGCCAAGGGGAAGAGACCACCACGGACTATCTGGGGCCGAATGTAATCACAAGAGTCCTCCCAAGATGGGTGAAGGAGGACCAGAGTGAGGAGGGGAGAAGAAAGAATGGAAGCCCATGTCAGAGGGAGGCAGCTTCTAGAAACTGCAAGACGAGGACACGGGTTCTCCTCTACAACCTGCGAAAGTAACAGCCCTATAGACACAGATAAGACTTTTGCCTTCAGAAATGGAGGATAATAAATTCGTGTTGTTTTAAGCCACAAAATTTGTGGTAATTTGTTGTGATAGACTTTGGAAACTACAAATTATGTAGTTACAGATTATGGTACTTACAGGAAGAAATACTTTTAATATGTGGAAGTGGCTTTGGAATTGGGTAATGGGAAAAGGATGGAAGAATTCTGAGAAACAAAATTTCAAAAGCTTAGATTAAATTGCCCTGAATAGATTGCAGGTAGAAACAAGGAACTTAACAGCTCAGCTAGTAAGGACTCAGAAGGAAGGGGGGCACACAGCAGAGAAAACCTATGTTATTACCCTAGAGAACGCCTGACTTGTTGGCAGCCGACTGTGTATTAAATATGTTTGTAGGAACATGTGTGTTAAGACAGTGCCTAACACGCACTCCTGGTGAAGGGTCAGAAGGCTACAAAGAACATGTTACTAGAAAGAAGAAGAAAAAGAACCTTGTAACATAACTGCAGAAAGCTTAACCTGAACTGTGTCCTGCAGTTCTTTGGAATGAACTTGTGATCAACTTGGATGTTTAGCTGGAGTTCCAAGCAAAGTGTTAAAGGTATGAACTGATTTCTTGCTGATTATCGTAAAATGTAAGAGAGAGGAAAAAAAAAGACTGAGAGAACTGTTAAGCAGAAAGGAACCAGAATTTGATGATTTGGAACATTCTCAGATTAGTAAGACTCCAAAAAGGTAAAAAGATACATTTAATATTAGGAAAGTGTGCTCTGAAAAGGAAGCTAAGGATGTGGCTAAACAACCTCTTGCTTGTGCAGAAGACCAGAATATTCATTGACATGAAGGGCTCCTTGAAGAGATTATGCATGCAACTTATAGCCTCCTTAGCCAATTCTACAAAAGTCAGAAATAGAGTTGAGATTACTCAGGAAAGATCTGTGGAGAAGCTTCTTATGTAACAGAGTGAATCCTGTGACATACACAGGAGACCCACAAAGTTTTGAAAGTGTTATATTAGTAGAAACCCTGCCAGGCTGGAATAAAAGGGACAGAGAGAGGTCAAAACGAAAGCAATCTGTCTGGCTCCCCAAATTCCACCAGCAGAAAACAAGTTGAAACAACTGTTAAGCTTCCAACATGTGCTACCTTTATGAAAAAAGAAAGGATGACTCCAGTGGTGGAGCTGAAAGGCCAGAAGGCAAAGATGATTCCTAGGCCTGAAATCCTAACAGAGCTCGCCTGATCAGATTTCAAAGTTGCTTAGACCAGTGACTCACTTTTATCTCCATTTTCTCCCCTTCTCAACAGGAATGTCATAACCTATGACCGTACTGGGGAACAGGTTAATGAAAATAGCATTTGATAAAATTCATCTGGCTACTTGGTGCTTACTGGATTGAAAAGAGAAAAATGAGGGAACAACGTAACACCTGTTAAGATGTAAAATTAATGAAAAACATGGGGAAGCAGAGATTTAAAGAAAGAAATCAATATTGGAGACTTTAGTTAAAAACAAAAATTGTTAGAACTCAGTGCCAGGCCTGGGTTCAAGTACTAATTCGGAGGTCAGAAGTAATCTCCAAGGATGTGTATTTGAAGGTAAGCTTGAATGAATTTATGAAACACCATCAGCCAGGCACTATGCACTATATAATTTCCTCTCATCTGGTACTTTCTATCCATATCCCTTACTGTACATAAATCTAATTCATGTTCAAAGGCTGAATAAAGCCCCTTCTAAATCACTGAATTCAGACTCTCTTAGTTTTCCCTCATTCTCCAAAAGAGGATAATTTATATCTTGGAACCCCAGAGACACTCAGAGCAAAATGCTTCTATTCAGATACACACTACATCCTCTTACTTGACACTCACGATTAACACTGGCATATTAAAGGCTCTCAGAAAGGCCTGCAATGAAGAACCCCTTTTAAACTTGCTCTCTCCAGTGTTTCCCAAACTTGTCTGGCCATCAAGGGCAAGGGTCACATTATCCTTGTAATATCAAGTTCCAATAAATACACAGATTTGTGAAAATTCAGTTGACATATGCACTTCAGTGTGATGATGCCACACAACTTACTTACTGTATTTACAAATGAAGGTGTGCTCTGCTAAAGACCAGCAAAGGGATGTCTGTGTATTTGCACGTGGATGTTGTATAGCGGGAAAGAGAAATGAAATATGAACACAAAGTGAAAAAATTTATGATACCTTAATAAATGAAAAAAAAAGCTACATTACAATGAGTTTAATATCAATAAAGTATACTTTACAATGCTTCTTACACATCTTCCTTCTATTAATACACATTAACTTACCAATGGCAGCTTTGCTCCAGATTTGTACACTGATGTCTGTTTTTCCTTTTGTGGATTTATTTAATATTTGAAGGCTAGTTTTAATTCTTTGTTGTTGTTCATTTTTTTCGTCTCCTTCCCAAGGATTCCATTCTTCGATTTCCAAAGGAGGCTGTTCTGTAAAAAGAGTAACAGTGAGGTCCAAGGGCAGGTCGACTCAAGTCACTAAAATTAGATGTCAAAGAGTTCTAATTTCAAAATCCTATCTTAAACTTTTCAGGGATAGAGCAACAACATTTTAACTGGTTAAACACAATTTAAAAGAGCATCAACAACTTAATTTTTATTGAATCTTTACTCGGACCCTTAAGAAATGAAATGTGAACTTGAGACAGGAAAATTTTCTCCCTCAAAACAAAACTTTAAAAAAAAACCTGAATAATATGGATCAAGTTAAATATTTAACTTCTGTAATTCTTTACCGATTGTATATATGTAATGTATGCATAAAAACTTATCTTCACGGTGTTGGGTCCGCTACCTTTAGGGACTACGGTGCGGAATTCCCATCGAGGAAAGCTGAGTCTGATCCCAACACGCGTGAAAACGCAGGACCCTGGAGGTGAAGGGCTCTGGCCTCCCCAGGTTGCTGCTCTGGGTTTAAACGCGCCGACAGGTGTCTCGCCCTGCGCGCCCCGCCCCCGCCCGAGCAGCATCCCGCGGGAGCATCCTCCGGGACGGTCTACGGTAACAGGGTCTGCAGGTGCGCGCCGTGGGCCTCAGCTGGGCAGCGGGAAGGGGACCAGCCGGCGACCAGGCTGCAGGTGGAGAAGCGCACGCGGCCCGGCCCCGCCGCCCCGTCCTACCTCGGCCGCGCCAGTCCCGCGCGGCGGCCGCCCCCTTCCTCAGGCCCCGGGCGCCCGCGGCCGGCGCCTGGCGGCGGCGCCCGAAAAAAACATGGTAGGCGGCGTAAATGGAGAAGAGGCAGTACAGGGCGATGGCAGAAGAGCACAGCCGCCTCCGCGTCAGCCGCATCCCACTCCGACTTCCTGCCAGGCCGCGGCCGCCGCGCAGCGGAGAAGAAGCGCAGCCGCACATCCACGCCGCCGCCCCGCGGGCATGCGGCGCAGGCGCAGCCCGGCGGAGGGGGGAACCGTCCCCTCCCCCGGCGCCTCCGCCCCGCCCCCGACGCAGCTCCGCCCCGACGCGGCCTCACTCCAAAGCAGCCCCGTCCGCACCGCGCGTGCAAGACCCCGCCCTTTCATGCTCCGCCCCTTCATGCCCCGCCCCTCCAGGGGTGCGAAGAGCGGTGAGTGCTCGGACTCCCGGACTGGGGTTGGGAGAAGCCCGGTCCTCAGTTCTGCTTCCCAACGCCAGGCTGGTTGGGATCTTCTCTGACCCCAGCAGTGCACCCGCTCCACCTTTCAACCCTGGACACCTTCCCCGTTCATATTGTACATGATACTTCGAGGGAAAAATCAGCACACGGCACGGTCAGTGAAGGCATAGATCGCGCCCTTTTTTGCTCGGAGCACCTGGGACAGGGCCTGCTACCTGGATGGATGGGACCATGAACGTCTTTAAAAAAAAAATAAATAGCGATGGTCGCACACCCTGCGAATGCAGTTAATAGAAATAGTTAAAATGGCAAACTTTGTTCTATATACCTTAGTGCAGTAAAAGTGTTTAAAAAATGAAATTTTATTACTATGACAGGAGTTGAATGCACACAGGTGCGCAGTATTTTGTCAAGTAGAGGCTGTAAAATTGAACGTTGTTGAATACTTTCCACGTCAAGCTTGTGATGTTGGGCTACAACTTTTTTGTCAGTAGAGTCTGGTATTGCTGTTCAAATCAGCACTTGAGGAAGTTTTAAAGGATGTGGCCAATTGCCCCGTTTGCTCAGGACTGAAAGGATCCTTGGGTTAGAGATTTTTAGTGCTAAAACTGGGAAGGGCCTGGGGCAGCCAGGAAAAGTTCATCACCTTACCACTAACCCTAAAATACTATGTCAAAAACTTTGCCCAATCCCCAAATCAATTCTCTGCCTTGAAAGAACTGTTCTAAACCGTTTGTACCCAGACCCCCAAATTCTACAGATTTCACCCCCCACCCTCCTGAGACTACTAAACTTCTCTCAAAGGGTTATGCTCCTTTATCTTGGTAGATTTGATAAACATGGTTTTCTCTGATTAACAGGCCATTCTGCCGCTCTCTTGGGGAGATGGCATGTATTTTATGTTGTCTGTACTGTGGTTTTGTCTGTGGAATTAATTTAAGGATAAGGAGTATTTATTTTATAATAACCACACAATCCTTACTTGGTTGTATTGATGTACACTCAAATGTTGCTAATGTTTTTACTATGAAGAAAACTATTCAAGGTAAAACCGTTACTGGGTTAGCACCATCTAGAGGAGGAGAGAGGGCCAGGAAAATAAAAAGTGTTTTACTTTGAACTACTGCATAATTTGATGATAAGATTTTATTATGTATTTAGGTCATAAAAGAATCTTCTAATGGATCTAAGTTCTGCGAAGTTAATTTTCCTTTCTCTTTGTTTTTAACGTCTGAGCTACAATGGAGAGCTGCCTTCTGTACATCAATCTCCTCAGCCTGCCATTGGTGGATGGAGAGAGAGACAGTGGGGGTGATACAGGAGTATGAAGGAGCATACTGGTGAAGATCCTCTGGAATTTGAAGTTCCAGGTACAGGGAACCAGACCTGGGAAGGAAAAGGGTGGGATGAAGGGTATGGGAACTTGAGATGAGTTAAAATAACACAGGAGTAAAAACTTTGGTGAAATTTTCTTCTCTGACTGCAAAGGGGAGAATTATTAATTGACAAGATGTTAGGAAAATAGGACTAATGCCTTAATGCCTTTTGCTAGCTGACTATAAAATATTACATGTTTATCCGTAAAAGTCCACAAGCACACATGTCTTGTGATAGCTAGCCAAAATCCCCTCTTAGTTTGTCAAGTTTCCAGAAGTACTCAAGGAGCATATTAACCACTTTGAGAGATTTTGTACAGCTTGGCTAAGTCTTTGTCTCAAACCCTTTGTAAGATACTTCCAGGAGGGCTTGGCCATGTGAGCTATTAACTATTGCTATGTTAGATTTAAAACAATAAATCCCAACAATAAATAAATTTTTATTTCTATGCAAGTGTGATGCTATCAAAAATAAATGATAAAACTCTACAAAAAACGATAAGCATTGGCAAGTAGTAAGCAAATCGTAATGCTTTTTTGAAAGAACCAGTGAAATAAAAAAAAAAAAGAAAAAAAATCAAACAAAAGTAGGATATAAAGGTTAAAGACACCACACTCTTGAGGTTAACTGGATGAAGATAAACAGATCTTTTGTAAGCATCCCTTCCTCTGTAAATCTTTCTCTCATACATGCCAGTTCTCTGCATCCCCACAGCCTCTAAGCCCTCTACATAATTTCATCATTGATGCAACATTTCATCACATTTTATTTTATGTATTACATGTGATCTATCAGCTTTTTTTTTTTTTTTTTTTTTTTTAAGACGGAGTCTCACTCTGTCACCCAGGGTAGAGTGCCATGTCATCATCATCGGATTATTTTATATTCTTAAGTGGGGTGCCTGTCTGTCTGTGGACCTCGCTCTACTACAAACCCTTGTGAGAGGGCACCATCGTTGGTAATTGACAACAGTGACTCAGATAGTGACTCAAGATAGCAGAACTCATGTGGTTCCACCCTAAATTTATCCTCATTGCATTTGTATATGTTTTTCTAATGATCTTATGTCAGTTTGGAGAAGGCATCTCTATCTACTGAAGGGCCTCAGGAGCGCCAGATGCAAATGTGTTTCAACTTCTTGCAACCTCAGTTAGGAAACCTTTCTGTGCTTTTTGCTCACTTTGTGTTTTGTGGTTGCAAGAATACAAGCGTTTGGTATGTTCCCTCTCTTAACTTTGACTTTTCATCTTAAGGTCTAGATGGCTTGTCCATGTTCTTTGAATCCATCGACTTTACACATTTATATTTCTATGAACTCAATAGATTTATTCATTTCCATCAGAATAGACTTGTCTGATTAATAATGAACATTCAATAGTCTGAAATGTATTTTTATAAACTCTACTATGCTTGTTTTATATCAAGTTATTGATAGCTGTCTCAAATGAATTGACATAGCATTCCAGCTTGCCTTCCTTCCTTCCTTTCTTCCTTTTTTAGGCCTGGAAACAGTTATATAGCGTAGAAAATATGTTTCCTAAAAGTTTGCCCTTCTCAGTAATATTGACTGTCCCTAGAACTATTTTTGCAGGTAATTCTTTCATAAGACTTCATTGGCTTATTCCTTTTTAATACCTTTTGAGTCTGTTTTGGTAATTTTCATTTTCCTAGAGAATGATTTACTTCATGAGAATTAAAAAAAAATCAGATATATTTCACTCATTTCTTAATTTTATTTTTTGTTTTTCTTTTTTATATTAAAAATTTCAAATTTTGTATTTGAGCTTATTACTTCTTTGTTTTCCTTCCCCCTTCAGCCATCCTGTGAATGTACTTGTATTTGTCAATTACTAGCTTGTGCATTATTTTCATTATTTTGTTCTTCTGTTTCCTGTTTCATCTTCGTCCTAACTTCCTTAAATGGATAATTGGTTTAACTTTTTATCATTTTTTTCTTTGGGATCATACAAACCTTAGTAATTTACCTCTATGTTCTAAAAATACAGTTTTCTACTTTTTGCTATTTGGGTTTCCTGTTTGATCCAGCAGAGAGTATATGAGAGAACATGTGTGATATTTTCATTACCAAATGTAAGGATTTTGTTGTACTCAGTCTTTTAGATTTTATACCAATGTAAAAAGTTAAAATGATATTTTATTGTTTTAATTTTCATTTCCCTTGTTAATAGTGATGGTGAATATCTTTTAATATACTTATTGGTTTTTTTTTTGTTCTCCTCTGTTCAGATGTTTTATTTATTTTTTTGCAGTTTTTGACCGGGGCTGGGTTTGAACCCACCACCTCTGGTATATGAGGCCGGCGCCCTACTCCTTTGAGCCACAGGCGCCACCCTATATAGTTTTCTATTCATTGTTTATCTTTTACTTTGTAGAAGTTTTTATTTACTTAATTAGCAATAATTTGTTACTATAATTGAAATATATTTTTCCAATTTTGGTTAGTCTATTAATTTTATGTTATCTTTTATTATAAAGACATTCTAAATTTTAACATAGCTGAATGTATCAATTTTTCCTTTATTGTTTTGGGATGTGTGTGTCTGTGTGTATCCATATGTGTATTTTTTTGAAAAAGATGCCTGGATAATCCTGTTGGAACCTTAATTAAAACCGCATTGAGTTTGTAGAGTAATTTAGGTAAAACTGACAGGCTAGTTACAATGTCGACTTGCTCCACCTTTGTGTCTGACAGATTGTCCCAGCACTGACCGTGGATAGACCGTCCTTCACAATGGGTGGTCTGCAGTCAACATCAGACTTCTCCTATGTGTGGATCTGATTCTGATTTCTCTGCCTTTCTTGTCTCAGTTGTACACCACCTTAGTTACTGTAGCTTTATAACAAGTCTTCATGTTTGAACAAAGAAATTTGTTTTGTGGAAATTACCACTGAACTAGGTGGAGGATGCTCTGCGTCGGGCTGAGCCACCTCGGATGAGACACCTGCAGCCCCTCTGACTCTCCCTCACCAGGCAAGGTGACTTACAGGAAGTCTCATGTTAGGAAGGGCAGTCCCCCCAGCTCACTCTTATTTTATTTTTAGAATTGTCTTGCCTGTTCTTAGCCACTTGTTTTTCCTTGAACATTTTATAACTAGCTTGTCAATTTTTGCTAAAGTACACTCTTAAATTGTAACTGGAATTGTATTGCATTTTAGAATAATTCTGAGGATAATTGACTTTTTACATAAGGTTGAATTTTTTTCTTTTTTTTTTGAGACAGAATCTCAAGCTGTCTTTCTGCGTAGAGTGCCATAGTGTCACAGCTCACAACAACCTCAAACTCTTGGGCTCAAGCAATTCTCCTGCCTCAGCCTCCCAAGTAGCTAGGACTACAGGTGCCCGCCACAACGCCTGGCTATTGTTTTTGTTAAAGTTGTCATTGTTGTTTTAGCTGGTCCAGGCTGGGTTTGAACCCACTAGCCTCCGTGTTTGTGGCCAGTGCCCTACCCACTGAACTATAGGTGCCACCCAAGATTGAATCTTTTAATGTATTTATGGACATTCAAATTGTGCCCATTCAGTTTTATACAAGCAACAGTGCAGGGAACACACATATTTGTCTTCTTGGGCCCATGTGTGATATCCTCCTCCAGGAGATACCTCCCAATATACAGGTCAATGGAAAAATGTAACAAATATTATATAGGATGACATAAGTCTTACTATCCAATCTTTCTATTAGATAGTAAGATATTATTTAGTTCCTGCTTAATGTCTTTTGATACAGCTTTATAATCTTTATCTATATACTTTGCCTATCTTTTATTGGATTTTCAATTATAGGGTTGGCTACAGTAACAGAAACTCAAAATACAAATGACTTAAGCAAAATAGAAATCTATTTCATACTCCATTGAAGTTTTGAATGAAGTACATCCTTTACTTGTCTCCTGTGATATTGTGAAATACATATAATATTTGGTCTTTACCTAGTTTTCTGGCATACGAGTCCTAAAATCCTTGGAATAAACGTCTTCTGTATGCTAGTGAGAGGACTGGTGGCTGGTACCCCTAAGGAAGCTTCAGGACGGGACTGGTCACTGGAAACATCAAGGCAGGATTAGAGGGTTGGAACTTTCAGCCCCTCCCATTTCCTCCAATATAAGAGAAGAGAGAGGTTAAAGGATAAACTGATCACCAATGGCCCAGTGATTTAATCAATCATGGCTATGTAATGATGGCTCCATAGGAACCCCAAAGGACAGGATTTGGAGAGCTTCTAAATAGCTAAAAGAGGAGTTTGCAGCGGGTGCCACCCTGCAGAGGGCAGAGGAGCCCCACCCGTCCCACCTGCCGCGCCCTGTGTATCTCTTCATCTGCCTCCTTTGTAACAACCTTTAGGGAGTAATAAGTTGTTTTCTTGAGTTTTAATAAGCTTCTTTACAAATTAGTTAAACCTGAGGAGGGGTGGTAGGAATCCTGATTTTCAGCCTGTTGGTCAGAAGCCCTGGAAAAACAGCGTGGAGCTTCCGATGGGCAATGGAAGAGGGGCCCATCCGGCATCCACAGTGCTGGGACAGAGCAGGAGGACCCCAGCTGCGGTCTGCTGCAGAATTCCTTGATGGGTCCCAGAGAAATCCCTGCACACTTTTTGGTGACCAGACTTCACGAAAGTCTTCTGTTGTGGAGTGAAAGAAGAAAAACAAAAACAGAAACTTGGATTTGTTTTTTTACCTTTATCCACAGACTCCATAACTCTAAAGAGAAAGGAGGAAAAAAGGTGACAATTTTGAAAGTTTCTATTGCAAGAGTAATCTGTACTTTAACCAAAGACTTTCTGAGCAAGAGGAACATCAACATGGCAGAACCGAAAATGATCCTGGCAACTTAAGCTCTTCCTGATGAAACTAAAGGAGACATAGGTAAGTGAAAGATGCTTTCTTTGAAAAAAACTACAACTCACTACTTAAATCCTTGACTCTTGTTGAACAACAACAGTAAAATCCAAAAAGTACTCAGGAAGATCTTGTGCTTATGAAGATGGGGTCATAGGAAAATGTTAGTTATCTGATTATTCCCTCCCCACCATTCCCTACACTAGTATAAATTCAGAGTCTTTTCAGCAGCTTTGTTCTACCCCATATTGAGTTCCATGAATTTGCTTAAGACATTAGGCAAAAATATTTCTTGAGTGACCACAGTGTGGAGAATGCTGTGCTCTGAGTATTTATCAGAACCAGTGATGGTTTCTGCTTTTTGAAATATCCTCATATAACCGTAGTAGAAATCACCCAGACAGTTCAAATGGAAGTATGTATCAGAGGCAGGGTAATCTTCTGCCATCCTTGTGAATAAGTTAATATGAACTCTCTGAATTCTAGCCATGATCATCGAAAAATGCTGCCTCCTCTCAAAGAAATGATTTGTAATAGTTCATCTAAACAAAAATGAGGGCCATTTAGATAATTTGAAATTAAAGCAAGTAACAGAATCTGATTTGCAAGAGCTTTTGAACCCATGAATCTCTCAGAGGAAACAAATCAGCAATTCTGTTAAACATTTTTGACTACTTCAACAAACAGATTTCACATTAACTGTAGAAAATTTTGTAGGTGAGGTCAGTGTGGTTAAAACTGATGGGGTTTAGGGTTATAGGGAAGAGTGGATTCTTGTACCCAAAACATGTATTACATATGCTTTGCTAAAAGTATGTATTGTGCAGTGACTGGTATACTGGAAAATAGATGCTGGGAACCAGAGCAAAGGGAATTTGATGTGAATGTAAGTGGAAGTACGAGCACAGGAAGTTCAACACCTCAATAAGAATCCCAATGCATTACACATGATTATCAAAATATCTCCCTAAGAAGGCAACAGCAGCAAAGCAAAGCAGATCCTGCAAAAGATTTTACCCATTATTTCTTTTCCTGTAATGAATTCTGATGCATGCTTGTAAAATTTCATTTTGTTTCTCCAGGAGCAGGTCTGTAAACTTTCAAATTTCCCTTTTGTTGACAGTGAGATGACCTGAGAGATGAATAAAACTGGGTGATTTTTCTCGGAAGATATAAAAATAAATTTATAGAAATTTTAATGAAAATTTCAGCTCTCCAAAGCCCTCCCATGAAGGATTATTTTTAACAAGTTAATCTATGGTTTATGTACCATTTTACTTTATATAAATGTAAATTACGCAAGATACAGAATCTTCAGCTGACTGTTAACCTAGATATTACTGAAACACCCAACAATAGAATAAAAACAGTTCCAGGGTTCCTTAAATGATTTGTCTGAAGTCACACAGGTAGTTCATGGCAGAACTCATGCTACAGTTTAGAAGTCTGTCCAATCTGGCTTTGTCCTCCTCTGTATCCCATTGATGCTCAGTGTAGTTACATATGCAGAAATGCAAAAACGTACATGCTGTCTGATCGCCACATACAGTCAAACACACATAATTACCTTACAATTGTAATTTGTATATGACCACACAAATTTTCACATTTTTTTTGATATAAGACACTGGATAGGAGCATGTTAATACATTTATTGTTAGGCAATATTTATAACATTTAACAAATGAGTTTTATCCTTCAGGGATTTGAACTGGACACCTGTGAAGGAAGAGATCTCTTCCTCTGGTCCACTGAGTACTGTAAGAAGCAGGTGCTGATGGTGGCACGAGGAATTAAGGCCCCCAAGAAGTGTCTGTAGCTCCTAATTTTTGCAACTATGAATATATTACCTTACATGGCCAAAGGAATTTTGCAGCTGCATAGTTATTAAAGGTTATTAATTATTTGATCTTCAAACAGGGAGATTCCTGGATTTTCTGGGTAGAACCAATGTAATTGCACAAACCTTTAAACTAGGAGAAAAAGAAGGGTAAGGGAAAGGCAGAGCTGGAAGTTAGGAAGATGCAGGAGAGGAAATCTGGTTGATTTGAGATGTAAGAAGGGTCTGAAGCTCTGTCACTGGCTTTGGTGGAAGAGGGGCAAGCCAAAGGACAGCAGGTGTCCTCTGGAAGATGAGAGTGGTCCCTGTCCGGCCACCAGATGGCAAGGAGATAGGACGGACTGTGCTGGCAACTTAAGCCAGCCTGAAAACTGTGCTCTTCCCAGGCCAGCTGTTACCTCGATGGGGCTTGGGCTAGAGGACCCAGCTGAGCCCCCATTGGAATTCCGACAGATGTGGCTGAGAGATGGTAAATAAACCTTGTGTTAAGCTGCTCTATTTATGGCCATTTGTTACATCATCAATAGAAGATGAATGTACTATTCATGTGTGGAAGCTGAACCGTGTCATAAGATGAATCCTGCAGGCCCGGGTGTGGTAGCTCACACCTGTGATCCCAGCACTCTGGGAGGCTGAGGCAGGTGGATTGCTTGAGCTCAGGAAATTGAGACCAGCTTGAGCAAGAGTGAGGCCTTGTCTCTACTAAAAATAGAAAAACTAGCCAACTAACGGGGCACCTGTAGTCTAGGTGGCTGAGGCAGGAGGATCTCAAGCCTAAGAATGTGTGGTTTTTGTGCTCTACAGTGATGCCATGACACTCTACACAGGGTGACAGAGTGAGACTCTGTCTCAAAAAAAAAAAAAAGTCTCCTGAGAATCCCGGGGATTAAAGGAAAACTATGACCGGGTCCTTGACCTTTTCCTTTGCGCATTAGTGACAGAAGACAGAGGCAATTTGGAGCAGCCAGCTTTGAGTGTCTGCTCACATAGCTTGCTAGGTCAGCCGGTGGCACTCACCCTGAAGCCTTCAACAGCGAGGAGTTTAAAAAGGCTCTATGCTATTTCACAAGGATTTAGATAAGATGCAGAAACTATCAGATGCACATGCTATAGACTTTAGCAAAAAATGGAGTTAAAGTTACTTTCTCATAGGACAGTTGCTGCTGACGTGTGCTGGGACCCACAGAGCTCAGGTCAGTGTGGGTGGTGAAAGAGCCATTTCAGGAGGACGCAGTAGGGAGAATGCTTCTGGATTTCCCGCTGAATCCATGGCAGCCTCAATCACTTTAGAGTCGCAGTATTTTTATGTTGCTGACTTTTACTTAAAATGTATTGATATAATTTACTCAATTTAAACTACTTGCCTGAGATCAAAACCTCTCCCTCCAGGCCTTAGGAGCTGACTGTTAATTGGGGCCTATCCCCCATGCAAATGAAAAGGTATTGAAATTCAAGGTCAGTTAAAAATTTTAAATCTTGAAGCACTTACATATTTGGTTTAAACTGGCCCTTATTGATTCCTTGTATTCCCCAGGGATAATGTAACTTAGCTTAAAACTATTTATATTTTGAACTTGGGACTGTAGCAATTTCTTTTACCGGAAATAAGAGGCATTAAATAGATTTTTGAAAAGCCCTACAAAGTCCTGAGAAAAATATCTCCAAGTTAACTGATGACTTCTTTTTAGAAGTCTAAAAATGATTCATGGAGTCTTCTTGGCTAGATTGTGGGTCTGTGTTGGTACACTCACCCAGTCCTTACTTTGCTTTTGCAGATTGCTTTTGTCAAAAATTGCAAAATAAAAAGTGTTTAGAGTCATAACTGTGTATGAACTAAGGCACTTTCTAAAATGTATGTGAATGGGAGATTGGGGATTAGAGGAGGGATTCTAGGGGGTGAGGTAGAAGCAACATAATAAAAGTGGGAAGGTGAGGAGGGCGAGGAGTATTTGGAGAGCAGAGAGGTGCCTGGCTGGATTGCAGAGTGTCTCCCGGGAGAGATGGAGGATGATCCCGGGGTTAGTTAGATTGTCATTAGGATTCAGTTTGGGAGACAAAAACCATCCTAGCAGTTGAAGCAGTGAGAAATGTAATACAGGGAAATAAGTAGATGCCTACAAACTTTCTAGAAGGGATGAAAGGGGAAGATTATAGTCTGGGCCTCCAGCCTTGTACTCAGAACAACAGACAGCTCACCTACTACAGAGCTTGTACCCTTGAGGCCACATACAGGCTGCACCAAAGCCAAGACTGCTTCAGCATCTCCACTTCCACTGCTTTTGCATCTGCCCTCCCTGGAGACCAAGAATGGATACTCCTAACTGCTCAAAGGGAACCAGCTCAAGATGTTGCTGTCTCTGCCGTGATTGCCTTTCCATACTTGGGAATCTGAAACAGTCATTTCCGAGGTGATGTTTGCTCACAGAGATGGCCAATAACAGATGTGTTACTTCTGCCCTTCACATCTTGCCTGCAGGCATAGTTTGTTTGCAGAGCCTGAGCTGCAAGGGAGTCAGGTTAATATTTTTAGCTTTCCAATTTCTCCAGCTCTAAGAATTTTGTGAGTCAGCCCACAACTTTTATCACATTTGGGTAGGTCATGAAAGCCGGGAACATAAAACTAAGGAATTTGCTTAATCTTGGAAAGACAAATAGCTCACATGTATTGAGAGCTAACTTGTATTACAGGAGCAGCTCCAGCCACTTTTATACACAGTGTCTTGTTCAGCTTTCTCATTAACTTTATGAGAAATTATTCTCATATGAGGAATCTGAAGCATAGAGTGGTAAAATTATTTGACAAAGGTCGGAGAGCCAGCAATTTGAAGTCATGAACCCAACTTCTTAAATATCGTGTTATATTGCTTCTTTGGGGTTGTACAAGGTGGTTTTCCTGAAGGTGGTCATGTGTCAATTAAGTGTTGAAGCATGAAGAGGATAATAGTTTTCCAGGTGAACAGGAAGTGCTCTTTAGGGTGTGGTGGAGCACGAGTCATTCAGTAAATTGCTGGCAGTTTTATTCAGCTGCTGTGTGGAATACGGGATTAGTAGCAAGAGATGGCGTTAGAAAGGCCATCATGGAATAGACCCTAACAGGCCTTTAATTCTCTGCTGAGACTGGAATCAAAGTGATCAGATTTTCATTTTGGAAGATTAATTGTACTACATCATGGGATATGAGTTAGAAGGGGGCAAGACAGTTATTTAGGAATTGCTATAGCCTTGGTGGAAAATGATGAGAAGAGGAATAATAAGAGGACACAGAAAAGTTTGGGTGGTAGGATCACAGTGATATACCAGCCCGCGGGATGGGACAGCAGGAGTGTGGGATTATTCCCGGATTTCTGATCCTGTGCCCCCAGGAAGGAAGGGTCTATTCCCAGATTTCTGATTCTAGTACCTGGCATTGGGCCATATGGTATAGGAAGGTAGGATCTATTCTGAACACACTGAAAGGGAAGTACTTACGGAATATGAGTGGAAATGCTGGTTGAGCCCAGACTCCAGCTCCTAAAAGTGAAAAGCCCAGAAAACATTCTGACTGCAAAAGCCCCTGCTCTGGATAATCCCAGGAGAAAAAGAAATCTTCTTCAGGCAGACTGTGGTGTAAGGGGAGGCTAGCAGGGTAGCATAATCCAGACACACGCAGACAAAGGAGAGAGTCATCACTTTTTGGAGAACTATAAGGACAACACAGTCACCATTTCTCAGCAGACAAGGGACTTATATTTTCAGGAAAGCTTGTTCTGTGCTCTGATTTGCTTCACTGAGAACTATCCTCTAATGAGGTCCGACGACAACCGTTTCAAGTCTGTCGCTCACAGGGTTTTCTAAAAAGAAGAGAATAATTTCCCCATATTTGCCATACACTAGGATTAGGGTCACATGTAGCGTTTCTTGACCACTGCAAGAAGTAGAAGAAATTGGCCCTCAGCTGCTGCTGATAGAGATCTGACCGAGGTGCCTGTAACAAATAAAGATCTGTTCTTTCAGGTAAAGAGGCTTAGAAATGGACATGCCAGTGATGGACAGGCAGCTTCCTGGCATCTTCAGGATGCTGTGGTTTTCTTCAAAGAAGAGTCCTGGGCCAGATGGCACCCAGCTCCTCAGCCGCTGTGTCCACATTTCCAGGAAGCAAGAGCGGAGGGGCCCCAAGCTGCTGTTTTCATATCTTTAGCTAAATTTGGTCACAAAACCAATCCTGGCTGCAAAGAAGACTGGGAAATGTAGTTTTTCAGTTGGGTCCATTACTATTCTGAGTAAAATCGGAAGAAACTGAGAATGGATATGGGTCAGACGGGTAGCCGTTTCTGCTGCAGAATGATCCCAAGGGTCCACACTCCTTGTGGGTAGAAGTTGATGAATCAGGGACTGAGAAAGATAAGGTTAAAAAAAAAAAAAGGAATTTTGAACAAAAATAATTTCCTTGCATTTGATAACTTCTTTTGCCTAAAATTTGGGTTCTAACTCCAGTGGACCCATGTCTGTAAAGGGGCTTCATGGGATTTCTGAAACTCCTGGAAGGATTCTGGAAATTTGTCTATGGAAACGTGCGCAGCTTTTAGGGTGAGGGTCAGTAACGTTTCTCAGGGTCTCAAGTGTGTCCATGATCTCCCAAAGGATAAGAACCACTTCCTGGCCTAGAACATAAAGTCCGAGCCAGCGTAACAGCCCTTCACACTCACATCCAAAAATACTGTCTCCAGTCTGCTTTCTCATCCTACGCCTAAAACCCAGCCACATAGGAACCGGAGACCTTTCACTCTTGGCGAGTACTTTCGGTTGTCCCCCAGTTTAAATTCCCTCAGCCCGTTCGACATTTAATAAATGTCTACCCAAACCCCAGTGAGTAGTCTAAATATCACCTCTCTTGAGAAAACTTGCTTTAACTGCACGTGGGACTGTGCTGTCTTCTGGGAATCTATGCAGGCCAGTGGGTGGACATGACCACTGGGAAACATCCAGGGTCAGGGGGCTTCTGGCCAAACTGACCTCTCAGGATTCTGGCTCGGGCAGGCCAGGGTGGTGAGGTCTCGCCGGGACTGTGGAGCCGGAGGAAGCTAACCAGATACCGAGGGCGGGCGGGCCAGCTAAACTGACTCAGCAGGATTCCGCTAGAATTGTATCCTTCAGTGGGGACACAGCACCCCTGTGAATTCTGGCTTAGTCAAAATGAGAGTTCAGCAGAGCCTTATCTAAGTTGGGCAAGGGCAGAATCTTTGTCACAAACCACCGCAAACCTAGTGGTTTAAAACAGTTTTATCGTTCACAATCTCCGTGTTGGGAATATGGTCGGGGTTCGCTAGGTGTGTGTCATCTCCTGCCACGTGGTGTCAAGGTCATCACGCTGGCAGGTGAGTTCAGCCGGGATCTCAGCTGGGGCACATCTGAGATGTTTGCATGCACGGGGGCCCAGGCTGAGGGTGCCTGAGGGCTGGCCGGCCGGCTCTGTCTGTCTCCTGGACATCTGTCATTATCTATCAGCCTGACTCCTGCGTCCTCCCTGCTGCCTGGATCCTAAGACAGGGGTAATGGAAGCGGCCAGGTCTCTAAAAAGAAAGCCCTGAACTGGCACTGTTATTGCCACTACTGGGTCGGTCAAAACAAGTCTCAAGTGAGCCCAGGTCCAAAGCGAAGGAAAATAGAGTATAAGAGACCATGTGTAGAGGCTGAGTGTGCACTGGCCATCCACTGAGCTGAAGTTTGTGCTTTGCCTGGCTTCTCCTCACAGTATCCCTAGTTGAGCACACTCAGACGGGGGCATGCCGAGTGGAGAGAGCCTCCTCCCCTGATCCCTGCTTGAATTGCTGACTCACACAATCGCCAGCAATACAATTGCTGTGATAAGGCCAGTGTGGTGGTTCACACCTGTAATCCCAGAATCCTGGGAGGCCAAGGCAGGTGGATATCTTGAACTCAGAAGTTTGGGACCAGCCTGAGCAAGAGTGAGACCCCATCTCCACTAAATATAGAAAAGCTACCCAGGCGTTGTGGTGGGCGCCTGTAGTCCCTGCTACTTTGGAGGCTGAGGTAGGAGGATCTTTTGAGCCCAGGAGTCTGAGGTTGCTGTGAGCTGTGATGCCATAGCACTATCCAGGGTGACAGAGTGAGACTCTGCCTCAAAAGAAAATTGCTGTTTTAAACCACTCATTATGCAGTGATAGCAGACCAAAGCAACGTTCTTCTAGGAGTTTATCCTCGTGGCTGCTTTTTCCATTCTAGGCTCTCGCTTGGATTCAACTTTTAAATTGGAGTAGGGCCTGGAATTGGGTTTCCATTTTGCTACCCCATCCCTCGTTAGCTATTAGTCCCAAATTCCTCCTTCTCCACAATGTTCTGTGTGGCCAAAATGGTCAAATGCTTCATACACACGGTCTTCCATAGAACAAAGGTCATTGGATTTGCAATTAGGAGCCTCAAGTGATCAGTTCCATGATGTATATGTGTATGAGAGCCAGGTAGTGGGGTGAAGGAGTGGTGAAAAAATAAAAGTAGCCTGTGTAAATTTTACAGAGTTTGAGAGTAAGAGGCAGAGAAGGATTGGGGAGACAGGTTAAGGGGTAGGAGTGGGGCTACAAAAGGAAAAAAAAGGAAATAAATAGAAATTATATATAAAAATATGTATACATATTTGTGTTTATGTTTATCACTCTCTCTGCCGATACCTGTGTCTCCACCTGTACCTGTGTCTATGTCTCGTTTTCGCTTTCTCTGACTAATTGGATTAGTTCGGGGTCCTTGTCTTCAAGACCCAACATTCTTCTGCTGGGTGTAGCCTGTCGTTGAAGCTTTCTACTGTACTTTGAAATTCTGTAATAACTCTTTCATTTCTTTAAGCTCTGCTCTGTCCTTTCTTATGTTGTTTAGTGAGTTTTTCATTGTCCTGATTTTTTGTTTTTGGGTTCTTTGAGCTGTTTTTCAACTTTCTCTTCTATCCCATTCATCTTCTTTGCCGTCCATATTCTGAATTCCACTTCTGACATTTCAACACTTTCCATTGTGGTGGGTCTACTGTGATCCCTTAGCTGGACTGATTTGTTTTTTCTGTTCCCAGTGTTCTTTTGCTGGTATCGTCTCATCTGATTCCTCTTCTGTCAGCTCAAGGAGGACGGGTTTGCAGCCCAGCTGTTCTTTCCTGGGAGATCTACTTGGTGAGAAGGAGGAGAGACTCCCTAGTGGTAGTTTTTTGACATCCTCTTGGGATTTGCCATGCTGGAGAGGGGCCGACGCACTGAGCGGAGACTGCAGCTGTCCTGTGCTGTCTCATCCCTGCGACTGTCATGGTTCAAGATGTGCTGGATGATCTTTGTGAGGAACTGTGGGCTGGTCCCCAGGTCACTGTTGGAAGCTTATATGGGAGTTGGGTGAGTCCCTCTCCACCCAGGCTGGTACTGCGGGAGGGAGGTTGCCGTACCCAGGCTTCCCTGCCACAGTGAGAGTGGCCGCTGGGCGAGGGCACCTGGGCAGTGATCATGGTGTTCATGCTTTGGCATTTGCTCCAACCAAGTCTCTGTGCAACTGTGGCCAAAGGCTAGCCAGTCCCTGGTGGAGCACTGGACGGCAGAGGCGATCCCTGCTAGGTGGGCATGGGAGCCACAGAGGAGGACCACAGACTCAGGTGGCAGAGCAGGAGCCTCCCTCTTGGGCAGGGCCACGGGGCCATGATAGCTGGAGAGTCTGGAACTGTGTTCAGATGGGCATCAGGGGCAACGACCCGAGAGAGGAAGCCTGGGCGTCCCGCTGTGCCCACTCCTTGGGGCAGCGACGTGGGGTAGACTCCAGCCAGCTTCTGCTCGGCCTGGAGGTCTGTGGGGGGTAGGGGTCCCCCGCCCAGCTCCTGGAGCATGGGCCCCACGGTTCCTCCTCCAGTCCTTCCCTGTATGTGCTGATGCTCCTGCGTGTGCCTGTTGACCCTGCTGAGTGGATCCCCCTGTCACCTTCCCCTTCACTCTGAACATCCTGTCACTTCTCTGATGAGTCACCTCTCTCCAGGAACGTCCATCCGTAAGTGGGCACCCCTGTGCAGCTTCCACTCGGCCCCTTGAGAGCAGCGCCTCCCAGCTGCTTCTAGTCTGCCGTCGCACCCCCTTTCTGATTGACATTTTAGAACAGGGGGAACAGAAAAGGCTGCCACACGATTGGGACATTTAAACAGAGACTTGGTGGGGCTGATGGAGGGAACTGTGAGAGGATGTGAGGGAAGACTTTTCCCCACAAAGTGCCCTGGTGGCTGGGATGGAGGGAACTGAAACCATGTGACCGGGTAAAAGCAGAGAGTGACCTGCCCCAGGTGGGCACCGCATGACCCCTCCGACGCGTATTCCAAGTGGGCGCCCTCCTGCACGCTCTGCTGCTCGTGAGCCCTGGGAGCTGCTGGGGTGTGCTTGGGGAGGGCCAGGGTGGGCTCCACCTCTGTGCCACACCCTGAAGAGAAGACCCTTTGCCCTTGCTCCCCACTCCCTGTCTGTTACATTTTTCTTGGTTAATGGAGACTGATGAAGGAATAAAGCAATCTTTTGGAAAAGCAATGTTTCTGATTTTTTTTCTAATTCCTAAGCAGACTACCTGTTTTTTTTCTTTTTACAAAAACTATCGAGAACCTAGTTAAAATTTAAACCCAACTGCGAATTCCTCTGAAGGTGTATGTGAGGAAAGGAGGGGACAGCTACAGCAAGAAATTTCATCCTCTGTTGCTCCATCTGCCCACACCAACCTTTCCCAAACGCAAGGGACAACGGGACTGAAAGGTGTAGCAGCATGTTTTTTGAATTAACTTTTCCATGGGGATACTGAAGTGAATATGATAGAATTGCAAGAGCAAAAAAAAAAGTAGTTCTGAACAGCTGACCCTGTCTTTAGAGAAAATGAGTTCATTTCACTTATCTATTTTATCTGCTGAAATCATATGGATCAGATAAAATCTTAGGTACAAAGGGTGAAAATGCTTGTCAGAAGGCTTTGCAAAAATGAATATCTATTAAATAGAAAGTGACAACTGTGTCCAGATTTTTAAGAGGATTTTGAGTTATTACTCAAGTCTCCAGTGGGCTACACAGACTTTGTTATTATCCTTCACCAGCAAGAAAATAAAATCTTCAGAAGTGTGAATGTATAGAAAAATCATCTCTCATGAATTTTGATGACTGTTCCAATAAATGACAGGAGATGGTCCACCAGAAGAAAAGCTAGAAAACTAGACTTTCTTGGAGTAATTTCCCTAAGACAATTATTAACCTGTTTTTTAAAATGTTTTGAATTTCTGATTTCCATTCCTTTAGAATGCAGTGGAAATAACATATTGTTCATTTACTCCCCTTCAAAACTATAAAGTCAGTTTGTAAATTTGGTTTTCTTTGAATCCATGAGTAAACTACAATGAAAGGTACATTGCCTCTTTGAGTTTTTTTCAAGAAAGCCATATATCCAGCATTAGAAAGAGAAATTGAATGCAGCTGCCACAGGATAGATCTGATCTGTGACTTTCTTGGATTTACTGACAATAGAGATGAATACTTCATTCTCAGCTAAAAAAAAAAAAGCTTTGAAATTGCACTTGCTATTATTTCTATGATAGTTCCTTTCTCAGAAGAGTATAGATTAATGCAAAATCCCTTGAAGTCATGTAAAGTAAAATGCTGTTATTCAAATGTCAGGCTCTTTTTACTAAATCATCCTGTGTCTTAACATCAGGAGTTTTTATATTATAACTTAATTATGAATTGGAAAAATATGGTGGGGTATGTTCCAAAGCACATTTCACCAACTTGTTCTACCTGCAAAATACATTTGAGAGCCAAATAGAAAATGACTGCAATGTAAAGAAGAAATTGTTCAGTATCACATGGAAGTTTATTTACATAGAAGAAATAAAAGTAACCCTGCCATAAATTTAATCATAAATGATATACCAGATGAGAAACTTATGGGCTATCTATATTTAATTCTACTGAAGGAAAATATAACTTTTCTCAGTATTTAAAACTTGCTTCAAAGAAATCATAAAGCTATTTTGACCAATTTTGCTGTCCAAGGTGTCTGGAAAAAAGAAATTTTTATGTACAAATAGATTTCATTATTTGCAGACCTTTCAATATTAACATTTTAAATCTCTTTGGAGATTTAGGAATCTTTGCATCTGAAATTCAAGACTTCTACAACCCAGCTGTCTGAGGTTAATTTTCTCAAGGTTTTGAATGGGAAAAGAAAAATAATGCTAGGAAAACTACATTCTAATGCTAGTAACTACAGCTTGGTAGGGAACTTAGTTTAAGGACCAGGTCACTAGTTCCCTGAATATAGTAAAAAAAAAAAAAAAAAAAAAAAAAATCCACAGAATATTTAGCCACACACCTTGCTAAATACTTTATCGTTTATTTTTGTTATTTTTATTTATTATTTTTTTTTACTGTTATTTGCATTTATTTTATGTTGCATTTATTCCCGTGCCATCAGTTTTTGTTTCTTCAGTTTCTTCTGGGATATCTTTTTCTTCTGTGCTACCTCCTCTTCTGGTTTGGGAACAATCTGTTCCTTTTCAGTAAGGATCATCTCAATGTGGCAGGGGGAGCTCATGAATGGGTTAATGCGACCATGAGCTCTGTAAGTGCGGCAACGCATCTTGGGTGCTTTGTTCACTTGGATGTGCTCAATGACCAGAGAATCTCTATCTAAACCCTTAAGTTCAGCATTACTCTCTGCATTTTTAAGCATATGCAGCAAACATTCAGCACTCTGAGGGGGCAGAGGCAAGAAGGCCAACTGGAGCCAGATTTCCACAGAGGCTCCCATCCAGAAAGAGAGTTAAAGGACAGAAGTTTAGCAAGTAAGCTGACGGTTTGGAGCTGAGCCAAGAGAGAAGGTTGAAGAAGGTACATCAACCCTGCCGAGGCGAGCTGTGACCCCCAGGAAACAAACAATAGGTACAAAATCCTTCACCAAGCAGATGGGAGTCCCTTCCCCTATGAGAACAGCTTGCAGTATACTCCATACAAATAAACGAGCAGAGTTCAGATCCCCTCCTATTTTATCCCATGGGAGAGACTGACTAAAAACTGGAACTCCTTCCCTAGAGAAGACTTACAAGTGTGCCATGGCACTCTCCTGCCAGACATAAAACTGTATATATTCCCTACCTACAATTCTACAATTCTGAACTCCCAGTACTCCCCTCCACTCTCAACCCGAGTTCTGGAGGCCCATCCTCCATGGAGTCCAGATTCTTGGGCATTTTCTCTAGAGGTGGGGACAGGGCATGGGCTGTTATAGGTCTTTGCTGATTCTGCGGCATGGGAGTAAGGAGAAGACAGTGAACTGAGGCTGAGAGAACCCTACAGGAGAGGGAAAGGTGGTGCACAGAGTAGCAGCAGCAGCAGCGGCAATAATAGGGCTCACATCCTTGGGGATATTTGAAGAGATACTCCCTGCCTCTGTGGATGTGCTCTGTGGTGTTCCATCACACCAAGCAGGTCCCCAGATGCTTGCTGGGCATCTTCTCTGGTGGCAGCCACTGGTGGAACAGATCTGGGACAGAAATTCAGGCCTTGTGAGTAAAGTGTATGCCTGAGGCAGTACTGGCCTGGGCAGAGCGTGGGAACTAGAATAGGTGTGTGCAGAGACAGCAGACTCCCAGGGTGGCACTGAGCCAGGACTGCTTTAGTGAGCTTAAGATGCATCCAGCCCTTAGAGGATCATAGCTGAGACAAAAGCAGGTGGGAAACCGGAAGCTGAGTGTGAACTCTAACTGCCTCCACCCCAAAACAGACTGCAGCCAAGACTGATACCCTGGCTCCAGACAGCAGCAGAAACTGGGGCTGAGTTGCAGTTTCTATGAACTCAAGAATAGAAATTATTCCTTGCATCTTCTTGGACCATTATGGAATAAAAGTTTAATTCAATAACAACAGGAATCTGCATGCTCATACAAAAACATGGAAACTAAATAATCTTATGCTGAAGAATAGCTGGTCATAGATAAGATTAAGAAGGAAATTCCCAAATTTTTAGAATAAAACGACAATGAAGACATGAATTATCAGAACCTCTGGGATTCTGCAAAGGCAGTCCTAAGAGGGAAATTCATAGCACTGCAAGCCTTCCTCAAGAGAACAGAAAGAGAAGAATTTAACAACTTAATGGGACACCTCAAGCAACTAGAAAAGGAAGAACATTCCAATCCCAAACCCAGCAGAAGAAAATAAATAACCAAATTAGAGCAGAATTAAATGAAATTGCAAGCAAAAGGATTATACAACACATCAATAAACTAAAAAGTTTGTTTTTTGAAAAGGCCAATGAAATAGATAAACCTTTGGATAACCTAACCAGGAAAAAAAGAGTAAAATCTCTCATTTCATCAATCAGAAATGGTAAAGATGAAATAATAACAGACTCCTCAGAAATTCAAAAAATCCTTAATGAATATTATAAGAAACTATATTCTTAGAAATATGAAAATCTGAAGGAAATAGAGCAATACTTGGAAGCACGCCACCTTCCAAGACTCAGCTAGAATGAAGTGGAAATGTTGAACAGGCCTTTATCAAGTTCAGAAATAGCATCAACTATACAAAATCTCCCTAAAAAGAAAAGCCCAGGACCAGATGGCTTCACATCAGAATTCTATCAAACCTTTAAAGAGGAACTAGTACCTATATTACTCAACCTTTTTCAAAATATAGAAAAAGATGGAGTACTACCCAACACATTCTATGAAGCAAACATCACCTTGATCCCCAAACCAAGAAAAGACCCAACAAGAAAAGAAATTATAGACCAATATCACTAATGAATATTGATGCAAAAATATTCAACAAGATCCTAGCAAACAAAATCCAGCAGCACATCAAACAAATTAGACACCATAATCAAGTGGGTTTTATCCCAGGGTCTCAAGACTGGTTTAATATCCATAAATCTATAAATATAATTCAGCACTTAAACAAATTTTTAAAAAAGACCATATGATTCTCTCAATTGATGAAGAAAAAACTTTTGATAATATCCAGCATCCTTTAATGATCAGAACACTTAAGAAAATGGGTAGAGAAAGAACATTTCTTAAACTGATAGAGGCCATCTACAGCAAACCCACAGCCAATATCGTATCGAATGGGGTTAAATTGAAATAATTTCCACTCAGATTAGGAACCAGGCAAGGTTGCCTATTGTCCCCACTGCTTTTTAACATTGTAATGGAAGTGTTAACCATTGCAATTAGGGAAGAAAAGACAACCGAGGGTATACACATAGGGTCAGAAGAGATCAAACTTTCACTCTTTGCAGATGATATGATTGTATACCTGGAAAACACCAGGGATTCTACTACAAAACTCTTAGAACTGATCATGGAATATATCAGTATCTCAGGTTACAAAATCAACACTCATAAATCTGTAGCCTTTATATATACCAACAATAGTCATGCTATAAAAACAGTCAAGGAGTCTATTCTGTTCACAGTAGTGTCAAAGAAGATGAAATATTTGCGAGTTTACCTGACAAAGGACATGAAAGATCTCTATAAATAAAACTATGAAACTCTAAGAAAAGAAATAGCTGAAGATGTTAACAAATGGAAAAACATACCATGCTGCTGGCTGGGAAAAATCAACATTGTTAAAATGTCCCTACTACCCAAAGCAATATGCAATTTTAGTGCAATCCCTATTAAAGCTCCTCTGCCATACTTTAAAGATCTCAAAAAATAATACTTTATTTTATATGGAATCGGAAAAAAACCTCAAATAGCCAAGACATTACTCAGAAATGAAAACAAAGCAGGAGAAATCATGCTACCAGAGCTCAGACTATACTATAAATTGATAGTGATCAAAACAGCATGGTACTGGCACAGAAACAGAGAGATAGATGTATGGAACAGAATAGAGAACCAAGAGATGAACCCAGCTACTTATTAGTTGATCTTTGACAAGCCAATTAAAAACATTCGGGGGGGGGAAAGATTCCCTATTTAACAAATGGTGCTGGGTGAATTGGATGGAGACCTGTAGAAGACTGAAACTAGATCCACACCTTTCACCTTTAAGTAAGATAGACTCTCACTGGATTAAAGATTTAAACTTGAGATATGAAACTATAAAAATACTAGAAGAAAGTGCAGGGAAAATACTTGAAGAAATTGGCATGGGTGAATATTTTTTCAGGAGGACCCCATTGGCAATTGAAGCAATACCAAAAATACATTACTGGGACCTGATCAAACTAAAAAGCGTCTGTACAGGCAAGAACACAGTAAGTAAAGCAAGCAGACAGCCCTCAGAATGGGAGAAGATATTTGCAGTTTGTCTCAAAGTTTTAATAACCAGAATCCACAGAGAACTTGAATGTATTAGCAAGAAAAGAACAAGTGATTCCATCTCAGGGTGGGCAAGGGCCTTGAAGAGAAACTTCTCTGAAGAAGACAGGTGCATGACCTACACCTACTTTTGGTTTTCATTTTTCTGATGACTAGTGATATTGAATATTTTTTTACATACCTGTTGGCTATTTGTATGTTTTCTTTTCAGCAATGTCTATTCAGATCCTTTGGCCATTTTTTAAATTGGATTATTTGATTTTTTTTCCTATTGAGTTGCTGGAACTCCTTGTATTATACATATATTCTAGTTATTAGTTCCTTGTCACATGGGTAGTTTGAAAATATTTCTCCCCATTCCGTGGGCTGTTTCTTCTCTCTGTTGATTGTTTCCTTTGCTGCACGGAAGCTTTTTGGCTTGACGTGAAACCAACCATTTCCAACAAATGGTTGGAAAACCATTTGTCCAACTTTGCTTTGGTTGCCTGTGCGCTGGAGGTACCACTCAGGAAGTCCTCACCCAGACCAACATCCTGAGTATTTCCGTAAGGTTTGCTTGTTTCTTTAAGTAGTTTCACAGTTTCAGGTCTTAGATTTGAGTCTTTGGTTCATTTTGATTTGATTTTTGCATATGGTGAGAGCTGAGTGTCTAGCTTCATATTGGCATAGTTAAAAATGATTTATTGTGGTAGCATTCAGATACTATAAAATTCATGCCATAAAGGTGTATGTTTGAGTGGTTTTTAGAATATTTCTACTATTAAATTCCAGAGGTTTCAGCCCCCCTAATTCTCCCATCTGTTAGAGTTAATCCCCTTTCCATTTTTCTCCAACACTGGAAGGTCTCTTGTGGACATTGTTTGCATGTGGACTCTCAGGGTTTGTGGTCTCTTGGGTCTGGCTTCCCAGCCCAAGTGCTTTCCAAGTTCATGTTGAAGTGGATCAGTGCTTCATTTTTTTCACATCTTAATAATATTTCATTTTATGGCATAGTACTTTTAAATAGTATTTTTGGTGAATGTATAATATGCAAAGTTGGATATACCATATCCATATTATTTCTGTTTTATTCTATGGAAATTTGATTTTTTTTTTCTAGGTTGGAGTGCAGTGGTGCGATCATAGTTCACTGTAACCCAAATCCAGTGTCTGCAGCAAGGGAGAAGAGAAAGATAGGATTGTAGGATAAAATCGCAGAAGGGTTAGTAGACTGAGATTAGGGGTATAAACTTTATTCTTTATTCTAAATGCAAATGGAAATTATTGGAGCTTGTTGAGAAAAGCCGAGTATGGTAGAAGTGGTATTTTTTCTTTTAAATAACTGGTATAGGAGTGGCGCCTGTGGCTGAAAGGAGTAGGGCGCCGGCCCCATATGCCAGAGATGGCAGGTTCAAACCCAACACCGGCCAAAAACTGCAAAAAAAAAAAAAAAAGACTGATATAGAAAGGAGGGAAAGACATTTGGAGGCTTTAGCAATAATCTTGGAATAAAAGTGAGCCTATATGAAGGAACTAATACTAGGAGAAGAATGAGAAATAAGAATCATTTTACAGAGACGGGTATAAGACTTTATTAAATAAGAATGATAAATAAAGTAAAAAATAAAGTCAACATGCTCCTGAGTCGAAGACCAGGAAACAATGGGTGTTTCACTGTTGGTTGATTTATTGAAAGCAAAGGAGATCTGATTTGGGGGAAGTGATGAATTCAGATTCAAGACATCCGTATTTCGTTATGATAATAGTAGAAATATATATTTCCCTGAAACACATTCTACTTTTGCACATCTAATGAAAAGTTGCATTTATTGGGAGTAGTTCCTCTTTCAAGGAATCTTTGGGGAATGCTTTAAAAGTTTAATGATGAATCATTATTTTCTAAATTTTGATTTTCCTTTGTTGGATTTTTGGAAGTAGCATAAACTTATAGCATTAACTGATTGTCACCTGTGAGAGCTAATAGCTTTCCTACATATGCTTTTTTTCATTTCACCATTCCTAGAACTGTATGTGCCACAGAACTGGTTCTCAAATTTGGCTTTATACAGGAATCACCTGGAGAGTTTTAAAAACTAAAAAACTAATGTCCTGGAGAGTTTGCTCAATATTTTTGCACACTACTGGACCTTAAAATATACTGCAAAGCTATAGTAACCAATTAAGCATAGTACTGGCAAAAAACAAAAACAAAACATGTAGGCCAATGGGGCAGCATATGCAAAAATCAAAATGTTTTAAAAAAACTTTTTAAAAACTAAAAATTTTTTTTTTTTTTTTGTAGGGACTGTTTTTTTTTTTTTTTTTGTTTGTTTTTTTGAGACAGAGCCTCAAGCTGTCACCCTGGATAGAGGGCTGTGGCATCACAGCTCACAGCAACCTCCAATTCCTGGGCTCAAGCGAGTCTCCTACCTCTGCCTCCCAAGTAGCTGGGACCACAGGCGCCCACCACAACGCCTGGCCATGTTTTGGTTGCAGCCTCATTGTTGTTTTTGGTGGGCCCGAGCTGGATTCGAACCTGCCAGCTCAGGTGTACGTGGCTGGCGCCTTAGCCCGTTGAGCCACAGGCGCCGAGCCACTAAAAATGTTTTTAGGACTGCTTTAATTAGTCTGGGACATGTCCTGGGCACTGGGATTTTTTTTTTTAAATTCCCAAGTGAATCTAATGTATAGCAGAATTGGAGAATCATTGATTCACATCCAACCACTGTGGAAGAAACAATTTTGTCCTATGGGCTGAAGTCTAAAAATAATCAAAATGGATTAGATAAGTTTTAGAAAGAAAGTTTAAGATACATGATCCTTGCCTTCCTTTGATTCTGTTTGTTCATTTTTTAAATATTTGTAGCTAATGGAGGAACAGTGAGCAGGGCAAGGCAGCCAATATTTCCAAAGAATTCAAGAAACAGTGTCTCCAGATTTCTGGGGGAATGAGATGGTTGTCTCATGGTACTCAGGGAAAAGAGAGGAGAGATGGGGCTTCTGGTGATGAGTACCATCACTGGGAGAAATCTGTCCTCAGGAGTCATCCCTCCCTGGCCTGGTACCCTCCTCCTCTGCCTCTAATTTCCAAACATTCTAATATTAATGCCCAATCATGGTGGGTCCATAATTTCCCTACTCAAAGACTCAAAAGTTTTGTGTACTATATCCCTTTCATCTGCACCAGTTGAAAACAAAAATAAATTATAAAATCTGTAGACTCCAAATGCCTTGCTCTATTTTATAATTTCTTCCATATTCTATATTATTTAAAATAATGGGAGTGGCAGTTTGCCATAATATCAAAAGCCCTGTCAACTGCCAGCCACTTACAAGTAAGCATTTATTTAACAAATAGAGATTAAATAAATTGCCTTGGTGGTCATTGTTACTTTATGAACAAAGGGGTTGGAATTTAAAATGTAGAACAGTTTAATCTAAAGGAGAAATTTAATTAAAAAACAAAATAAAACAAGATGCAAACCAACTTTCAAAACATACCTATCCACCTTATATACAAGCATCAAAACATAATCAGCAGGCACTAACATTTAATTCAGAAACTTGCTTAATTAATATGTTGTGTATTTTTTCTGTCTTTTGTGTTTAGGCTTGGATTTTCCTCTCCCTGCACACCTTACCTCAGCTCCTCCACTTACCTCTGGGATAACTCATACTAATAACTTAGTGTAAATCACTCTAATGCACCTTAATAGTCAATCTAGTGAATCAATCTGCAGTTCCTTGAATTTATATAATACCAACCAACCTGTGGACATACACAGGATTTCCAAACACAGTGACCTATCTCTCTTCCTCCCCTATACACACCCTGATGCAAATATAATTTTATATACAATTTTCTGCTTCTTGTAAATTGGAGAGGAAGAAGTCAAATGAAGACAACATGATCTGATATTTAGAAAAACCTAAAGTCTCCACCAAAAACCGGTTAGAGCTAACAAACAAATTTAGTAAAGTTGAAGGCTGTAAAACCAACATATAGAAATCAGTAGCATTTATATATAACAGAGAATAATCTGAAAAAGAAGCATTCTCATTTATAATAACTACAAAGAATATAAAATGATTAGGGATCATTTTAGATAAAAAATGTGAAATAAATCACTATAAAGTGATTTATAAAAATAAATCACTATCAAAATAAATCACTATAAAACACTGATGAAAGAAATAAAAGAAGACACAAAAAGAATGGAAGAATATTCCACGTTCATGGACAGAAACAATTAATATCATTAAAATGACCTCACTACCCAAAGTAATTTACAGACTCAATGCAATCCCTATCAAAATACCAATGACATTCTTCACAGAAATAGACAAACAATCCCAAAATTTATATGGAAACACAAACAATCCTAAATAGCAATTCTGAGCAAAGACCACAGCTAGCAGGACCACACTGCTTGACTTTAAAATATACTGTGAAGCTATAGTAACCAATGAAGCATAGTACTGGCAAAAAAAGAAAAAATATATAGACCAATGGGGCAGCATATATAAGAACCAAATTTAAATGGATGAGAAACTTAATTCTAAGACCTAAAACTGTGAAACTACTAGATAAAAGTATTGAGCAAACCCTCCACATAATTAGTCTGGGCAAAATTTTTTTGTATAAGACCTGAAAAGCATAGGTAACAAAAGTACAAACAGAGAAATGGCATTACATCAAGCTAAAAAGATCTTGCACAGCAAAGAGAACCATCAACAAAATGAAGAGACGGCCTATAGAACGGGAGAAAATACTTGCAAATTATTTATCTGACAAAGAATTAAGACTATTTAAGGAGCTCAAACAACTCTATAGCAAAAAGCCAAATGATCTGATTTATAAATGGGCAAAGGATCTGAATAGACATTTCTTAAAAGAAGTCATATAAATGGCCATCGGGCATTTGAAAAAATGGTGAGTGTTGCAATCATCAGGGAAATACAAGTCAAAGTCAACAGGAGTGTTTATTGAGGCACCACTCACAAAAGCCAAAATGTGGAATCACCTGAGTGCCCCTCAGCAGATGAGTGGATAGATAAAATGTGGTGTATATCATGTATAAACTAGGGAATATTATCCAGTCATGAAAACAATGAAATCTTGTCATCTGCAGCAACATGGATGGAAGTGCAAGTCATTCAGTGAAATAAGCCCAGCACAGAAAGACAAATATCCCATGTTCTCATGCATTTGTGAGAGCTAAAACAGCGGATCTCTTGAAGGTGGGGAGCAGGCTGGGAAGAGTGGAGGAAGGGGGAAGAAGAGAGGTCGATGAATGGGTACAAACACACACTTAGAAGAAATAAGGCCTAGTGTTCAATAGATGAGTAGGGTGACAATGTTGACATTAATTGTACATTTCAAAACAGCTCGAAGAGAACCATATGAATGCTCCTAGCATAAAACAATAATTATTTAAGGTGATGGATGTCCTAATTATCCTGATTTGATTATATGAATTTATCAAATTATCACGTATACTGTAAAAATATGTACAGTTATTATGTACTAATAACAAGAAATTTCAATGACCCACACATTTGTAGTTAAACCATATAAATACCTGAAATGATGGCGAGGAGCGTCCAGCTTACACCTGTTTCCCTTGGGAGTTAGAACTACCTGGTGGGGTAAATCAACCATTATCTGTGAAGGGGAGGAGCCTTGGGGAAGGAAGAACCAAGAAGAATTCATCTGTAGGGAAGAGAACAGGTGCTCTCAATTAGAGAAGAAAAACACAGTCATGGGTGGGGGGCAGAGGCAGTTCTGAGCATTTCACTTACTGCATAGAGGGTCAAGTCTCTCTATATTTCCTCAGGGCTCCCCGTCTGATCCCTAATACAGTGTAGGTAGCTGGGAGGAGGTGAGCACTGGGGGTAAGGTCTCGGAGGCTCTTTTATTAAAAGAGGCTCCGCACTGTGACCTGTGTATGTTGTTCAGTGTGAAGGACAGAGGATTCTGCCCCTCAACTACGGAGCATCTTGAAGTTTTGCTTCTCTGGCCTCAGTGCATCTGTCCACGTGTTAGGGTGACCAGCAGAGCGGGCAGCTCCTTGCACATCGGCAAGCCCCCTCACCTCTCTTGGGGACAGACTGAGTGGCACCCAGTGGAGTGGCCATGGCAGGTGAGGAGGAAGAAGTTTCCCTGCTGAGAGCGGAGCCCAACAATGGTGCTGCTGCTGGTGGACATTGGAGGCAACAGGGGCAGTGGATACCTCCGAAGGAAGTCAGGTCGGGAGAAAGAAGAAGGTGGCAGGTGCCAAATGGTCGTCAGCAGGGCTTCTGTCGTTTCTTACATGAGACATCTTGGAGCAACATGGAGAACTGTCCTCCACTAGCGAGTGGAGATGTGAATTAGTAACATGGCCTCCATCTAAAATTGTAGACAAGTACAGCGTGAGGAGAGGAACCTAGAAAACTGACATTCAGTAGTATTGGAATTTTAACGGTAATGAAAGATGCCATTCATGGTGTTTCCAGTTGGCAGACGCTGAGCACAGACGGGCCTCAGCGCTCCGAGGGTGGCCCCTGGTTGCATGTTGCTGCTGGGTCTACCTGTGGGCGTGACACTTCTGGGTGGCAACTGGAGAATATGTAAAAAGATTCTCATGGAAAGTTCTGTTACTTGGAATCTAAGACATTACTGAAGTTATACAAAGATGTGTCCCCCAGATAGTCATTCTAACATTATTTTTATTAGAGCAAAAATTAGAAGTGACCTAGATGGACCATAATATTAGGATATTCTTTTACATTTTTCTTATATCATTTCTGAATCTTCTTCAGGAAGCATGTAGGAAAAAAGAATAATACAATCATTAGGCAGTTCAGGTTTGAATATGGAAGTGCAAGCAAATTGGGACCTGCTGAATCACACAGCCTCGACCTAATGACTAATTTATGTCCCCTGCCATGACAACAAAATGCTGTTCTTGGGGCATTTGCAGTGTTCATTTAGAGGAACATGTGCGATAATAAATTTAATTTTGGTAATCACAACCAAATTAGAGACGTTTTCCACCCATCCAATTTTCTTGTCACACAATTTGCCATTTTACTGACTGGAACATTCAGAGGCAACTGAAGAATGCTGTTTCTTCTCTCGGGCAGATTCAGTGAATGTGTTTACAGCCCATGAACTTCCCACCGACCACAGAAAAGTGTTCGATTCTTATGAAATAAGAGGAAGGGCTGAGGTATAGGGAGCCTCAGCTGACATTTAAAAGAAACACAAAAGCAGAGAGGAACTTGCAAGGAATAGAATTATTTTAACATGTTGGTGTTTCATTAAAAAATCACAATACCTTCAGACTCTGAGTGGCGTATAATTGTTTCTATTTTATCTCAGTGACACCTGGGTAAGTTCTCCGAGTGAGGCTACTCCATATCATCGACGGGCTTGTTAAGAAGTATTTGCAGAGTTCTGCTGTCCTGTCGGAATCCGTCTCCAGCCACAAAGACTTGTGTGTTTATTCCTAGATATCTCTTGAATCCCCTTTTCCATTCCCACCACCACCACAGGTTCAAGCCACGGGGCAAGCTACCATCAGCTTTCACCTGGCCTGGTACTCGAGCTTCCTCAGCGGCCTCTGGGCAGCTGCTGGGCACCGCCTCCGCCCATTGTGGACAGCGCGCACAGACCCGCTCACAGACCCGCTCAGTGCAACTCCCTGCCTGCAGTCTCACAACGCCGCTTCATCCTGGAGGTCAGGACAGCACGGCCTACAGGCCTGGCTCCCGCTCCTTCTTGTCCCCTCTCCTGTCCAGCAGGAGGACTTGTTTACATTTTCTGAGTCCTCAGCCTCCCTCCTCTGCCGGCCACTGCTCTAAGTTGCACAGCCCTGCCTGTGTTCTGCCGGGTCCTCCCAGCCCGGCCTGACTTCTGCGTGACTAAAGCCTGGCTTGCAGACGGTGCGCCTGGCCAGGGGAAGGCTGTGCCACTCTCCCCTCACTGTGCTCCACGTGGCTCAGCTCCCACCTCTGCAGCCCACTTGTTCTGTCACCAGGAACCAATCATTTGAGGCCAGAATCAGGCTTCCTTTTTTTCATTTTCCTTTGGGAGGGGGCCTTCCTAGACCCCCTTTATTTAGATATGACAGTTTTGGCCATCAGAACATAAATGAGCGATTTCTACAGACGCTGGGGCCCTGGAGAATGTCAATATTATGAACCCGAATCCCAGCAAGACCGCGTGGAAGATTGCTCAACCAATACGCCAACATTGGATTGTGATATGAGAAAGAAAGAAATGTTCACTGTGTTAAGCATACGGATTTGGGGCTTTGTTTATCAGGCAAGTGGTATAACTTACGCTGACTAAAACAGTTACCCTATAGAAGTTGACATTTCTTTCAGAAAAATGGGAACAAATGTTTATAGTATGACACTTTGGTGAGGATTAACATAAAGGAGCACAATGCCTTGCATGTGGTCATTCCATAGACATCACCCTTACCATTTTGTTATAATTCTTTTTTTCTTGGTCTCAGGAGGAATGCACACCTCTTTCTCCTCTGTTACGTTTTACTTTCATAGTAACAATTTTGGTGGAACTGAAACACTTTCTCTTTGTTCATTAGAACAAATGCACTATTCATAAGGCTTTTAAGAGATTTACTAAAGCTTCCGACTTCTCCCTTAACAGAGCCGGTGAAGGAAGTGATGGGTACAGTGGTTTGATTGATTCTTCAACCCCATTCCAACATGGTGGGAAGCTGAAGCTGTTACTTCTTTCTTTGCGACCTCTAAGTGGGTTCGGGTATGGAATTAAGTATTGTAAAAGAGCGAGTTGATTCTTCTTAGAAACAACTCGGCAACTCCTTTGCAGGCGTAAGAATGCCCAAGAACAGGAACAGAGAAAGGATACTTTTATGACAGTTGATAATGCTTTTTGGTGGGTGCACTTGGACTTGGGCCTTTTTCTCTTTCTGCCTGGAGATTTAACTTTTTATGTTGTTGTATTAGAAGAATATTTCTGAAACCTCTCTGGGGTCATGAGACCCCTCCATGTTTATTTTACTCAGTCTCTTAAACAAACCTAAGCTGTCAGCATTTATCCAACATAGATTCCCCCTCCCGAAATTGATCAACAGCCAAGTCGGAAACAAAACCTCACTTCTGGAATCCCATTAGCAGCTGCTCTTGCTCTCTGCACCTTGGAAACACATCCTTCCCAAGATCCTTTGGGAAGCTCTTCATTGTAAACAAGTCCTCTGTGGACAAGGCAGGCTACTGATACGGCAAATAGGTGTTTACACAAGAATTATTTCTGATTGTGGTGATTAGATGCTTTTAGTGATTAGCTATTTAAATAAAATCTCCTATATAGACAAGCCTTATTAAAATACTTCAGCTCCAAGGCATTTAATTTAAATCTTGAATGCAGGAAGAATGTCATTAGATAGTGGGAGAGTTTTAATTTTTTTTTCTTTTCAGATATTTAGGCTGCTAGGTTCTAATTAAGCTGTCTTTTGTTTTAAGAATCAGGCTTAGACATTATGCTTTTAGTTATCGTTTCCAAACTGACTTGGAAATTTTGTAGTGATTTTAGCTTTACAAATATTATGGATTGTATAACTGTAAGAGTAATAAGGATGACTGCAATCATAACTAAATCTTACTGTCCATTTTCTGTGTGTCAAAGCACTGTGTCACAGTCAAAAGTAAAATAAGTGGCTACACTATCTTATTTGATGTGAGATAGCTTAGACAAATGGACTCCTTCAATTTGGTTAAATTATGTGCAATACAACATTTATTGAACCTCTGCTAACACTTAGCTATATATAAGTCACCAAAAGGAAAATAAAAGATTAAAATATGCTTTTTGGTCAAATTGGTTCCATGGTCAATGACCTTTTCAGATTTTACCTTTTCTTGTCTTTCTTTCTTTTTTTTTTTCTGTAGAGACAGAGTCTCACTTCATCGCCCTCGGTAGAGTGCCATGGCGTCACACAGCTCACAGCAACCTCCCACTCCTGGGCTTAGGCGATTCTCTTGCCTCAGCCTCCCGAGTACCTGGGACTACAGGCGCCTGCCACAACACCTGGCTATTTTCTGTTTTGCAGCTCAGAAAGGCTGAATTGAATCCGCCACCTTCGGTATATACGGACGGCGCCCTACTCGATGAGCCACAGGCGTCGCCCTTTATCTTTTTCTTTTTGGCCTATATGTCAAATGAAAAAGCAGGTTCACAGAAGTCAAGCAGTTGCCTCAAGGTCACACAATAATAACAGCTGTGTGGTGGGGAGACAAATTCATTTTAGTGGGTACATTTTCAGATAGTTTGTCTTCTATGTATTTATTAAAATATAGGATCACAGAATAAGATTATTTTGCAGTTTCAGTCTAGAATATATTTGATACATCTCTTCCTGTCAGTAGACATCCTTCTGGGAATATGCGGGTGCCCTGTGCCCTGTCATCACCCCTAAGGCGATCTCTCCATACAGGCCTTGATGTATGTTGACTAAAAGCCAAAAAAATTAGTGGGACTGGCCTGACTGTGAGTTTTACTTCCAGTTGTGACTCCTCAGTTGAAAATGAAACTTCTATTGCCGCAGGGCTGGTGAACCCTCTAGAATACATGAGGTCTGCTCAGGGGGAAGAAGGCAGGTGTGCTCCAGCAGCTCCAACCTGAATTGAGTTCCCGAATCACCAGCTTTTAGCAAATTCCACAAACATTAAAATCACAAGGTAGTGCTGTATTAGAACACTGAGCTCACAGCTTGCTCCTTTTTTTTTTTTTTTTTGAGACAGAGTCTCACTTTGTCACCCTCGGTAGAGTGCTGTGGTATCACAGCTCTCAGCAACCTCCAGCTCTTGGGCTTCAGCAATTCTCTTGCCTCAGCCTCCCAAGTAGCTGTGACTACAGGCGCCTGCCACAACACCCGGATATTTTTTTGTTGCAGTTTGGCCCGGCCGGGTTTGAACCCGCCACCCTCGGTATATGGGGCCGGGACCCTACTCACTGAGCCACAGGCACCGCCCCACAGCTCCTTTTGGAGGGCTCCTGAACTATGATGTCAGGAAACATCTAAAATCTGGGAAACTCCTGAGGGGAGTAATTCTCACTGAGGGGAATATTGGTATCTGGGAGCTTTACAGAAGGAAAACAAAACTTTTGCTTTCCAAAAAGGTGTCCATGAGTGGATTACAAAACTACTGACAAGAATCTTCCTCCTCAAAAACAAAACAACTTAAAAAAATAAACCATTATATTGTCCCGTTTCATTCTGCTATTTCTATTGTATTTTGAAATTTAAAAGATTTAATTTAGAAAGTACTAAAATGGAAAAATAATTTTGGGAAGAATGAAATGCATATAGACATAAAATTTGTTTTTATTTTTCAAAGAAAAGTGGAGAGTGCTTGTTTTGATCTCAGTCCTTCTAGAACTCAGCTGTTGCTAGTGGGTATGATTTCCAACCACCGTCTTTATTTTTTATTTATTTATTTTTTATACAGACAGAGTCTCACTATATCGCCCTGGGTAGAGTGCCGTGGCATCACACAGCTCAAAGCAACCTCCAGCTCCTGGGCATAGGCGATTCTTTTGCCTCAGCCTCCCTAGTAGCTGGGACTACAGGCACCTGCCACAACGCCCAGCTATTTTTTTTATTGTTTCAGTTCGCCGGGGCTGGATTTGAACCCGCCCCCCTAGGTATATGGGGCCGGCGCCTTACTGACTGAGCTACAAGCGCCGCCCCACCCTCTTTATTTTTAACTTTTAGACTGTGGAGCAGTGAAGTTTTAGCTCTTCCTCAGCCCTTTTACTTATCAGTACAGAGCTAACTCCTCTGTCTGAGCTGGTGAGGTCAGCTGGAGAAGAGAATTTCCTTGTGAAGAGTCCTGTGGGTATTCGGGATCCATCATTAATAAGATGTGCCTTCCTCAAGATTCAGGGAATTTAGCAATTTTGTACAGAAGCAATTTGATGGAAGAGTCCCTGGCACCTCATGGATGGGTGGCTCATATGTGTGCTCTGCATAAACTTGTAAATGGAATTATGGTTCGTATTGGCTGTTTTATTGGTGAGTATGGCATGAGATGTATGGGATTAGTATTAGACTGCATATTAGGTAGTAGTAAGGGGTTAGTGGATTAGTGTTGACGGCGCAGCAGTACATGAGGCAGTGAGAGAGGACCCAGGAGTGGTCGGAAATGAAGGGCCGAGGATGCCGAGGATCCGCGACTGGGTACCATGTGCGTCGTTCACGTGGCCGGCGGACTTAAACCCCAACTGACCATTGCACAGTCTACACATGCAACAAAGTTGCACACGGGCCTCACAAATTTGTTCAAAAGAGTAAGGAAAATGCCAATAGTACTCCATCGAAGAACCTGGAGAGATCTTAGGCTCTGTAAGAAAAAATCAAAATTAAAAGTAGAGTGTCTAGACAATAGAATATTATTTAGTGTGAAAAAGAAATGAGCTGTGAAGCCACGAGGCGACGCGGAGGAGTCCTAAAAACAGCGGCCGCGCTGAAGCCCATCTGCTGACCACGAAAACGGCAAGGACTTAGACTCAGCTGAAGAGAAGGTTAATGCGTTAGACGTTACTACTATTTAGTACTTGCAAAGGTTTCAGTTGATGAGCAAAGTAGTTTAAAGGGAAATTAAATTATAACGAAAGTAGTTTATAACATTGCAATGGTTTAAATTGAGTTTGCAAATAGCACCAAATATTATTAAGAGGCTCCTTGTAAGTTATTGTAAAATTCTGCCAGTGGCTTACAGAGTATATTTTTTCAGTTATGTTCGAATGACAGGAGAACCTTCAGATTTTCACCTCCTGGGGCAGCGTCAGCCTAGAGGGGAAAGGGCGGTCCCGCCGGCACCTGTGCAGACAGTGCAGACGGTGCAGAGGGAGGCCGGAGGGAGGCCGGAGGGAGGCCGCAGGGAGGCCGCAGGGAGGCCGCAGGGAGGCCGGAGGGAGGCCGGAGGGAGGCCGCAGGGAGGCCGCAGGGAGGCCAGAGGGAGGCCGCAGGGAGGCCGGGGTCTTCCCGCTCAACTTCAGACTTCTGCTCGGCCAGGGAAAGGCCGGAGGCACCGACTTCTCTCATTCCTCCCTCTCAAGGGCCTCCTGCTTTGATGAGAGCTTGCGCAGCCAGAGCAAAGCGTGGACTCACGGAGTGACGGGATGGAGCGAGGCTGCGCAGGGCGTGTACTCACGGGCATGATGCCATTGAGCATGGCCGCGCAGGGCGTGTACCGACGGGGTGACGTGATGGAGCGAGGCCGCGCAGAGCGTGTACTCACGGGGTGGTGTGTCCGAGCGCAGCTGCACAGAGCGTGTACTCACGGGGTGACATGATGGACCCTGGCCTCCCAGAGCGTGTACTCACGGGGGGGTGACACATCTGAGCGTAGCTGCGCAGAGCGTGTACTACAGAGTGATGCAGTGGAGTGTGGCCGTGCAGAGCGTGTACTCGAACCCCACAGCTGCTAAACACGGCCGAGCCTACCAGCTAGAGCAGCGCGGCTCGTGTCAGCGCGTAACAGACCCCACGCCCTCCTGGACAAGCAGCACGGTCCTTTCCGTGCCGTGTTACCAGCACCCTTTCACATGAGTTTTGGACATTTGCTAACTCGTGATCTTCCTTTTCCTCCGCTGGGCTCGCGGTCCCCTCCCTCCCGTTGGTCAGGTGAAGCCCGGACACGTGTGAGTACGGTGACATCTGCCTCTCCAGTGAGGACCGAGCATGCGACAATCTCGTAAGGGGACCTCATCTTCCACCTGTGTCACTGAGGCTCTCAGGCGTCCGTCTCCCGAGCCGCCCAGCTGCCCTCTGCGGAGTGCCTTCTCCGTTTTATGTCCTGTAACACCAGTGCTAATAAATGAGAAAGGTTTATTTTCGAGTCTGAGCCTGTGATATCCTTTCCACAAGAGAAGAGCCTGACATGAAAATTCTGTGCACTCCTGGAAGCCTTTGTGGTAGGAAGAACAAAGAACACAGTAGAAAAATTTCAGAAAGCATGCTTAGTTCAATTTTTATCATAGATGTTTCTCAGTTTTACTATTCTGTTTGGATAAAAAAGATATGCTGATTTTGCTGCTATATATTTCGCACTATTTAGTGTGCAAAATGTCATATATAGGCTTTTATTCTGAAATAATTTCCTTTCAGATTTATTGATGATGTTGTTTCTAAGGGGCTGGTTTGCTAAATACCAGCCAAGCATAAACTCTGATAGATATATTTCTGTCCTTTTTTGACATATTAAAATTTAAATAAGGATCAGCTTTTTAAAACATGTGGGTTAGTCTTTTGGTAAAAATTCTTGACTTAATACATATTCATATACACTTAAATTTGAATGTAGCAATCACTAAATTGTAGTTGGTCTAATCATAGTATAATTCAAATAGCTATTTGACAGCTTCTCAAAGCACATAGAGAATATTTTGTTGCCAAAAGGTTATTGACAATCAAGTGAAACCCATGACTTAATAAATGTTTTGAAGCTTAATTTAAAGCATCTATATGCTCTGTAATCATTAGAAAATTCTCTCATCAGATAGCATATTTTTTATTTTTATAGTGGCAAATGAAATTCAAAAACAGTAATTTTTTTCCAGGCTTATCCATTCAGTAGAATAGCTGAAAAGAAATCTTTGCATTTTTTGATTTCTAATTCATTTCCTACAATTTTTCTATTTGCAGTTTTTTTAAAATTGACTCAGAGTATTCAAAGATTAGATGCTTTAGATTTTTTTTTTTTTTTGAGACAGGGTCTTAGTTTGTCACACTCAGTAGAGTGCTCTGGCATCATAGCTCACAGCAATCTCAAACTCTAGGGCTTAAGCGATTTTCTTGCCTCAGCCTCCTGAGTAGCTGGGACTACAGGCACCCACCTCAACCCCCGGCTACTTTTTGTCGCAGTTGTCATTGTCATCTAGCTGGCCTGGGCTAGGTTCGAACCACTCATCCTTGGTGCATGTGGCTGGCGCTGTAACCACTGTGCTACAGGTGCCGAGCCTAGAATTTTTGAGACTACAGTAAAAGATGGAAAGATTCTTAACTCTTAAAAGTATGTCTTCTTGTAAAAACAAATCTAGTAATATTATGATTCTGTGTGGCCCTATGTTTTCTGTAAGACTATAAAGGTACTCATGCATGGTGATTGTAAAGGTCGCACAGACTGTGGATACCCAGACCCTTGACCTGAGTGTCAGGACTGTGTGACTGTCGTCATCTGATAGCCCACAGTGGTGACCACACGGTACTTCCCCGGCTCACTCGTGAAGCTGCCCTGGCCACGCTTAGTAGTTAAGCTTCTCCATGGGTTTAAGATCCTTGAGCTGCATCAGCTGAGCTCATAGTGTTTTGCTTGGAAATGTTTCCCTCTTAGGAGATTCACATAATCTGTGAGGGTGGTGTGTAAATTGCATGTGTGAAGGGGGCTGAATTCTGCAGGTAGATACTCAGGTAATTAAGTGAGCCTGCAAGGAATCTTCTCATCAGCAGGGTCACAGGTGCTTGGCTGAGGAAAGTCATAGTGTTTGTGTTAGACTAAAGTGTAAATGTATTGCCCTCATAAATTTACACTTGATTGCAATTTATTACACATTAAGCAAGATTGAAACTACCCCAGAGAGGACACTGCTGAAGTGTCTAAGGCAAGGATACCCACTTATCCCTTAGAGTCCCCGTGTCAGCCAGGGAACCTTGCTGTTAATAATAATTTTTATATGTGACTGTTTCCTTTTTCTGTGGGATTTTTGGTCAGATGTGTAAAATGGTCTGCCCAGAATTTTAGGGACTTCTCTGGAATACTGAGTCACTTCTGTGCCAGAGGCGTTACAGGTTGTCTTTGTTTGAATGAGAGCGAAGGTTCATGAACTGAGAACACAGGGGGGGTTCTCCTCTCTAGTCTGAACGATGATAAACTGTGTTTAGAGCTCCTGGATGATAAACTGTGTTTAGAGCTCCTGAGTGTGTGGGGAGGGAATGCGGAGTTCAGCACGTGCATTGCAAAGAAAACTGCTCAAATTGCTTCTTCCCGTCTTCAGAAGAAGCTGCCGAGCGACAATGAGTTGGGCATGATTTGACCTCATGGAGCAATGCTGGGGTCGCTGCATGAATGACAATTGTTGACGGAGAAAGAAAAACACAAAGAAGGACTGTGGTGCTCCACTCTGCCCACCACGATGGCGAGTTAACGTGCGTGAGCAGAAGGAAAGTTTATTTCTTATCTTTGCAGACAGCACTAAAATGTTTTCTTCTGACAGGTCAAGACCATAATTGTTCCTGATTTTACATTACCAGAAAATACTCATTTTATATATTATATATGTACACATAAAAAGCCTGTTAGCAAGTGAGACTTTCTCTTTAATGCCATTTTTCCTAAAAGAGTCAAAGTTTTATAAACTAAAAATTGATCGCAGACCCACGATGAGCAGGGGATGGAGCAGTGGACATAATACCCCAAGTTCCGCTTTCCGGGAGCTTCAGTCTCCTCTCCCTGGAGCAGAGGTGACAATAGCTCTCTGACAGCGAGGGGCAGTGCCGAAGGGTAACTGGGGTCCTTCTCTGCCTGCCAGGAACACAGAAGTTTGAGAGTTGGAAAATCATTTGTCTATTTGCTGGTTAAAAAAAAAAAAACTACTAAATGCAGAACACAAATGTTTTCACACAGTAAATGAGAAAATCTCATGAATGTTATGTTGAACAGGCGGATGAAAATATTTCAGATTGTACGTGAGGCCCGCACACATAATCCCATGATTGAACTAATGTACACAGCTATGATTCAATAAAAAAACAAACAAAAAAAGTAAGTAACTTAAGAAAGTAATAAAGTAATCTAAGAATTAAAACACAATTATAAAGTAATCAGGTAATTCTGGTTTGGCTACTTAAAATGCTGAGATTGTGCAGGTTAGCGCCTTTCCTCCCCAAGTCGGTATGAAGGACCCCCATTCTCTGGGTTCTTCTTGTAAAGCTTTTTCTGCCTAATCTTGGAAAAGAGCGACTCGTTTCATCACGTATTAAATGAAAACTTCTCTGTATCCTCCATTCTAACTTAATACTTTAGACTTCCTCCTAAATTCTACTCACACAATCTAGGACTTGTGAGAAAGCCTTGTTAAAAAGAATCTATCACATTTTTAAAGTTTTAAAATCAATTGAGCTGACAGCTAATATAAAAGCTGTGCCTAGTTGGCAGTAAGGTGTTTGAAAGAACAGCTCGTCTCAGGCGGTGCCTGTGGCTCAAAGGAGCAGGGTGCTGGCCCCGTATACTGGAGGTTGTGGGTTCAAACCCGCCCCCTCCCCCCCCAAAGAAACAACACAGAAATGGAAGAAAGCCTCGTTTGGAACGGAGAGGGGACTGGCGCTTTTTTCTTCCCAATGATTTTTAACGAATAGTAATAAAGGCTTCTTTGAGGTGCCTTAATAAGTGTGATACACATAAAATAACAAAGTATTATGTATGAAGTGTTTCTCTTTCCTACTCATTAGTTTTTCTTTTCGTTTTTTTTCCAGTTTTTTTTTTTGGCTGGGGCCAGGTTTGAATTCACGACCTCTGATATATGGGGCTGGCACTCTACTCCTTTGAGTGACAGGTGCCGCCCAGCCTACTCATTAGTTTTTAATAGTCATTTCATAACCCAATCAAGAGTTTCTTTCAGAGCACTGCTGGACTTAAAGTTCGTAATGAGTTTTTTTCTAGATGTTCAAAGGTCTTAGGGACACATGCCCTTGGGCTGCTTCAGGTCTTAAAACAGCAGAGACCAAGGAAATCTCTATTTCTTCCTCCTCTGTTGAGAATTAACGAGATGTAATCTCCATTTATTATATTACTTTTCATTCATTTTATTTCAGATTAATATGAGGGTACAAACCGTGAGGTTGTATAGTTTATACATGCAGGTTAAAGTCCAGGTGGCTGTGTCCTCACCTGGGGAGCGGGCTATGATCCACGCCTTGTACCCGTTGGGTGACTTAGTCCCCTCCTCCTTCTTGAATTCAATGGAGTTCTTCTCTCACGTGGGTCTGTGATTGTTAATCTCCTAGTTTCAAAGTGGTATTGAGCACATTGATGCTTATATTTCCAATCTTGTGATAGGATAATGTTCTCCAAATCCATCCAGGTTGTTGCACAGGATGCAAAATCTCCATCTTTTTTAGGACTGAATGTATTTGACGCTATGCATATGTCACAGTTTATTAATCCATGTGCATGTTGATGGGCACTTGGGTTGTTTCCTCATCTTTGAGATTGTGAACTGAGCTGCTGTGAACATTCACGTGTAAATGCCCTTGGGGTACACCGCGCACTGGTGGACTGCAGGGCCAGATGGGGGTCTGCTTTTAGTTCTTTGAGGCCTCTCTGTACTTCTTTCCACACAGGCTGCACTAGTTTGCAGTCCCGTCAGCAGTGTACGAGTGTTCCCTTCTCTCTGCACTCACACCAGCAAGTGCCCTGGGACCGTGTGACGTGAGCTACTCTCACTGGGGCGAGGTGACATCTCAAGGTGGCTTTGCTGACATTTCTCTGATAATTAGGGAGGATGAGCATTTTTTCATGTGTTTATTGGCCATTTTTCTATCTGTAGAGAGAAGTTTCTATTCGTGTCTCTTGCCTAGTTTTTAATGGGGCTGCGTGCCTTGTTCTTGTAGATATGTTCCTTGTAGACTCTGAGGACCAGCCCTTTGTCTGATTCGTAGCAGATAAATACCTTCTTCCATCCGGAAGGTTGTCTTATTGCTTTGAGGATTGTGTCCTTAGCTATGTAAAACCTTTAAACCTGATTGGATCCTGTTTATTTATTTCTGTTGCTGCTGCAATTGCTAATGGAGGCTTCTTCATAAATTCTTTCCCTAGATCACAAGTTTTTCCCACACTATCTTCTAGGGTTTTTACAGTTACTTTTCATTTTTTATAGAATCAGTTTTATTTTCTAGAGTGATAGACCATTCTCTCTCAACAAATGAAACTAGATAACGGCTTTCTGATTCTGAGGAGTGTGATAGATAATGTTTTCCCCTGTTCAGGCATTAATAATAACATCCTGGATTCTAACCGTGCACACACACATTCACTTGAACTGCCATTTTTACATGGCAGCAAGATTCAGTTCAAATTCCCTGTGCCTGTCACTATTTCCCCAACTTAGAAATGTTCCATGTGACTCCGGCATGAAGCATTTATGTAAAGATTGTTGAGAGCTGTGTTGCCCAATAGAATAGCTAATAGGCACTTGTCACTAGTTAAATTAATTAAAATAAAGTAAAACCAGAAATTTCCTTTCTTGGTCATATGTTAAGCGCTCTGTACCCGTGTGTGGCTAGTGGCTGCCTTATTGGGACACACAGTTACAGAACATTTTTAGAAAGGTTTATTCAACAGTGCTGATGAGATACCTGATGAGAAGTTTTTTTTTTTTAATAAAACAGCATTATTAAAACAGAATTATTTAATTACTTTTCCTGTTCGCTTAATCCCTAGAGCACATATCCATAAAATTGTTCCTAAAAAATATATCGATACACTTATTAACGTATATACTATCAGAAATTTGTATGTGCTCACACTCTAGAGAGCAAAGATCTTCAGATTACTTCTTGGTGGTGGCTCATGCCTGCAACCCCAGCCCTCTGGGAGGCTGAGGTGGGTGGATTGCTTGAGTTCAGAAGTTTGAGATCAGCCTGAAGTAGAATGAGGTGCCGTCTCTAAAAAATAGCCAGGCATTGTAGCAGGTGCCTGTAGTCCCAGTTATAGAGGAGGCTGAAGAAGAGAATCACTTGAGCCCAAGAATTTGAAGTTGCTGTGAGCTGTGACACCACAGCACTCTACCAAGAGTGACAAAGTGCAACTATCTCAAAAAAAAAAAAAAAAGGTGAGCTCATTATCTGCAGTTAGGGCCCATGACCAATAAAGACCAAATTAAAAAGAAAAAAGAATTTCTTCAAAGTGAAGAGATTTCAGATGACGGGATACTGGCAGGCTGAGTTGACTAATGGGTGAAATTTTTAGCATGACCAACTGTCCTAGTTTGCCTGGTATCAAATGGAGCTCTTGCCATGTGGGCTTGTCAGTGCTAAAACATGGAAAGTTCCAGGATGTGTTAATCACTTTAGGTGGTGCTGTAAGCATGGACTTTGCGATAAGACAGATCTGATGTAAATTCTGATTAACCTGTTTGCTGTGTGAGTGCAAAAAATTGAAGTTTCATGGGCCTAGCCAACTGATTTTTAAATATCTATCCTAATTTTTAAGTAAATATGTTGAATGCAGTTATTATGGAAAGGTTATAAGAAATAATGATAATGTAAGACCTGAAACACGGTACCTGCTTATTCAATGAGAGCTTTATTATTGAGATAGAGTTGATGATAAATGTAATGATAGAGATAGGATCCTGGAGAAGAAAATGTCTCTGTTTATCTGATCATTAGCTGCTCTGTCATTATCATGGCCATGTTGACTGACTGGTTCACATACATGTCTTTACACTGAAATGAACTTAAGAGTCAACAGAGGTAGTCGTCAGCCACACGACTCATGGAAAAATTAATGATGTGCTTTTTTTGGTAGTTGTCTTTGTTGTTTAGCAGGCCTGGACTTCACACCCTAACCACTGAGCCAGAAGCCAGGTTGAAGTACTTTTTTTTCTTAGAGACAGAGTCTCACTTTGTCACCTTCAGTAGAGTGCCATGGCGTCCCAGCTCACAGCAACCTCCCGCTCTTGGGCTTAGGCGATTCTCTGACCTCAGCCTCCCGAGTAGCTGGGACTATGGGCTCCCACCACAACGCCAGTGAATTTCCTCAACCCCTCCTCGCCCTCCTACCTGCTTGATTTCTGCCAAGTTTTATTTCCTTATGTGCACGTAAGTGTAGATTGACTAGTTCCAATTTAATAGTGAGTACATGTGGTGTTCATTTGTCCATTCTTGCAGACTTCACTCAGAAGAATGGTCTCAATTCTATGCAGGTTGTTTCAAAAGATACCTGATGGCCATTTTTTTTTTTTTAACAGCTGTGTGGTGCCCCCCATGGCACACCTACACCACATAACTGTGTTACAGTTTATAAAGTCACTTTCAAGGCCACGTTTGGTGGCTCACGTTTGTGGTCCCAGGCTACCTGGGAGGCTGACAGAGGAGACTGCTTGAGCTCAGGTGTCCAAGGCTGTAGTGACTTATGATCCGGCCACTGCTCTCCAGCCTGGTGACAGAGCAAAACCCTGTCCCTAAAAACAACAAAAAAAGTCATCTTTACATCTGTTATTTTAGTCTTCACCCAAGTTGTATGAGATAGGTCACTTCCTGCATTGTATAGAAGCCCAGAAAGACTGACCCACACAGTTCACGTCAGCCGGCAGGTGGTGGGCTGGAACCCAGACTCAGAGGTGGAACCCACCAACGGATCCAACTGTGATGCAACTACAATGTTTTCTATGGGAAAGTGTATTATTATGAATAGAAGCTATTCTTTTGGTGGAAAAATAGGAAACTTTCTAATGTGGAGGTCATGGCTTTTTTCCTAATACTTGATGGTCTTGAAAAGGTTCCTTGGAGCATTAGCGACCACCCTGGAAAGGGTTCTATGTCCACTGTTGGGGAGGTGCTGCAGGCGCTACTTCTATTCTGAAGTTTCACAATTCACATTTGTCTATTAAAGATCTTGAGTAATCCTGGGTGGCACCTGTGGCTCAGTGGGTAGGATGCTGGCCTATATACCAAGGGTGGTAGGTTTGAATTCGGCCCCAGCCAGCTAAAACAGCAGTGCCAACTGCAACAAAAAATAGCTGGGCATTGTGGCAGGTGCCTGTAGTCCCAGCTTCTTGGGAGGCTGAGGCAAGAGAATTGCTTAAGTCCAAGAGTTGGTGGTTGCTGTGAGCTGTGACACCTTGACACTCTACCGAGGGCAATAGAGTGAGACTCTGTCTCAAAAAAAAAGAAAAAAAAATCTTGAATAATCCTATTGTAAAGAGGTTTGCTTAACTTAAAATCTGACTTGATCAAACTCATTCTCTGTAGAACCTCCTTTCTATGGTGTAATAAAGTAGAATGCTCTTCAGAAGTCCTGCCTTCCCACTAGACAGTTCTTTTTCTGGTAGAGACATATATAATAGAGGCCTAAAACTTGAAGGCATTTTATACACAATCATCTACTGAATTTATTAAACCACAAAGTCATGTACCCACAAAGATGCTTAGGGATTTGAGATACGTGGGAAGCAGACGGCTCATTCATTCTTGGACTTTATGGAACATAATTCTTGGAAAGTTCTTTTTATGGATTTGGCAATACTAGTTATTCCTCAGGGAAATCGTGTCTGCTATACATCCGATCCTGTATTGCTAATGTTTTTAGAATTCTGTGACTCAGAATACAGCAAAAGTGCCTCAGGTTGCTTGAGGGGAAAATCGAATAATTACATGTGGACCCCATGAAGTCACAAGACTGGGCACTGTAGTGATTGTGGGAAATTAAAAAATATTTTTAAAATTTCCCAGTTTCAGATGTAGGGAAAAACTCAAGGAGACTGCTAGTTCCTTTCAAACTTTTCCATGTTGAGAAAAGCTTATTGACTTTGGATTTTTACCTACTTGTTATGTTACTTATGCATTAAATTCTTTGCTCACCAAAGAGCACAAAGGTCCTGGATTTTTAAGTTAGAGAGAAGATGTGGACCCCAACTTGGATGATACAAAGATAAAGCTAAAACTGTATCGTTGTCACAGAGATTTGTTACTGTCCTGGCTGTTATGGGGTGTACGTGGCGATGGCCGTTTTTATTAGGAAGGACTACAAAATGTTCCCCGGGAAGTTTCAGTTTAAGTGTGTAGATTAAAAATAGTCCTGGATTAGAGGAAGATAGGGTTTAATATGGGTAAGGGCGTCCAGGAGCCCAATTATTTTAAGATTGTAATTCTCTGCAAAGTAATTTGTATGTTTATTATAATTCCAATGTAAATCTTGATAGGCTTTTCATTTGAGGTTTGACATAAACATTTGCAGAATCATCTAGATGAATAAACAAAGAGAACGTCCAGAAACATTTTATAACCTGAAGAAACACTCTTTAAAATATGCTTTACGTGTGGACCCATCAATTCCTCTCCCTCTGCCCATCTTCCCTCCCCTCCCTTGCCCCATGATTGCATTTATGTACACAAGCATGATTTAATAAAAATAAATAAATGAATAAATGAATGAAAATGAAATATTCTTTTAGGGAGCATGTTCTTATGGCACTAAATGAGATATGTTCCGAGAGAGTCTGTAAAATTGCATCTAAGCGCTCCAGAAAGAAAGGTAAAGTCTATGGTTTGTTTTTTTTTCTTCAGTTGTAATGACATTCATTTTCAGAGGATGTTATTTCGCCTGTTTAAATGTTATGATTTGCCTTTTTGTTGTTGACTCTTTAGAGTAGCTTTGGTTAATACTTTGGCTGCGCTGAAGAACAATGTAGCAGGCTGTATCAACTTAAATGTAGACGACTAGAAAAGATGTATTCCGTGCACGTGTGCTCTCCGGTGTGCACATGAATAACCTTCCTATAGTTGGGAAACTTGACCTGATTATCCACAGGCACAGTAGTCACACTGCACGGTGTGTATAGTCTTTGAAACAAAGAATTAATCACCTCTAAACCTATTCAGTATTACTATAACTAAAACTTAAAAAAAATACTTCTTTAAACATTTAAAAAAAATTTTTGTTTGTTTTTTAGAAAGAGTCTCATTTTGTTGCTCTCAGTAGAGCGCTGTGGCATCACAGCTCACAGCAACCTCCAGCTCTTGGGCTTAGGCAATTATCTTGCCTCAGTCTCCCAAGTAGCTGGGACTACAGGCGCCCATCACAATGCCCAGCTATTTGTTTACTGAAGTTTGGCCGGCGCAGGGTTTGAACCCACCATCCTCGGCATATGGGGTCGGTGCCCCATCACCAAGCCACAGGTGCTGCCCTATTTTTAAATTGTTAAGCATGTTTTTATTTTATTGTAGTAGGAGCACGTAACATGAGATACATCCTCTTAACATTTGAAATATGTAAGGCGGTACAGTTAAGTCCAGGCACAATGTTGCCCAGCAGATTTCTGGAACTTACTGCTCTTGTGTAGCCGACACTCTGTGCCCTGACTGACAATCTCCCATTTCCTTCCGTCCATCCTCAGTAACCACCGTTCCCCTCTCAGAGCTTGACCACTTCAGATGCCTCACATAAGTGGAGTTACGCAGGATTTGTCTTTCTGTAACCGGCTTATTTTGTTTAGTGTTAATGTGTGCATCGCGAGATTTCCTGATTTTTAAATCTGAAATATGCCATATTTTCTTTATTCATCTTTTGATGGCCAGTTAGATGTTTGTACATCTTGGCTATTGTGAATAAGGCTGCAGTGGTCACTGGGGTGCTGACACCTCTTCCGATCTTGGTTTCAATTCTTTTGGATGACCGCCATGTCATGTGGTAGCTGTATTTTTGATTTTTTAAGGAACCTTCTGCTTTCCATAGTGGCTGCACCAATTTCTGTTTCCACCAATGGTACTCAAGGGTTCTGATTCCTTCACAGCCTTGCCGACACTGACTGTCATTTCACAGGTTGACTGTCACCAGGTTAAGAATGATGTCCACACTTGCTCCAGGTGTGTCAAGATGGGTATTTTCTTCCGGCACATCGTATTTGTCGTCTCTGAGATTGTCCGATTCAATACTACTAAGAAACAAGAGAGAAAATTTCCTCTCATCCTCAGATTCTTTAAACTAATTATTGCGCATGAAATAAATACTCCGAGACCTCTTTCACATATCTATACCAGCTAAAGTAGATTGTGTTTTCCATTTGTAACAACCATCTTTCAAAAGCTCAGTGACTTAAACCGTGGGAGTTCATGTCCAGTGAGGATCAGTAGAATTACCTCCTTGTTAGTCATTCTGGTCCCCAAGATGTTGGAGTGCGAGAGAGAGACTGAAGGGGAGCCTTGAGTACCAGCTGTTAAACACCTGTGCACACAGTGACATGCCTTACTTTGTTCAAGCTCATTGGCCAAAGCACGTCTTTCAGCCATGGTGAAGGAATTAGGGTCCTCTTGTGTGACCAAGGGAGAGGGGAGCCCATGCCGCTGACAGGTGAGAAGTGTCTGCGGGCAGGCCCAGTAACTTCACAGCGTCCCCGTTCATCCCCAGAATCACGTGGGAGAGAGAGCTTACCGGGAGGACGTAAAAGTTTGCTTTTCTCTATTCATGGCCACCTTTGAAAGTGAAACACTATTTTGTGATGTGCCTAATTAAATGGAACTATCAAGCATTTCAAAGTTCAAAGAAGCTTATTTTTTTTTTAAATTGTAAAAGTACATGTTATCCATTCTTCAGGAAGAGATTTCTCAAACACCAAATTTAGGCAAGAGAAAAACCAATTTGCAGTACAGAAAGTACAGACACTTTTCAGTGTATTTTTACAGTTTCCTTCTGTGGATTTCATGCTTACTTTTTAGCTTTTTGAGCGCAGGAGGGGGGAACCACGCAGCTGAAGACATTCTGGCACCCGGCTTCTCAGGCTCACCCCCCCACTTTCCTTCTCTTTCTTCCTTTTCCCTACTTCTAAGCTAACTGTGGGAGTTTCTCAGCAAACTCTTCCTACTGTTCAAGAAGTAACGTTTAATTCACAAACTTGCAACAGGTTTATGCCAATGTCTGATTCTTTTTACAAATAGATTAATTTACAATTGAAATACAAGAAATATAGCTGTGCCATATGTTTAAGACTGTATTTTGGAAGAATAGTTTATATTTCACAAATGCCCTTTCTGTACCCCCTAGTCGTATGATTTTTATATATCTATTTCACACTTACTTTATTCTGATTGCCTCTATGGAAAAGGTGTATCAGTCTCTATTAAGCCTCGAGATTGCTAAGGCTGAATCATAATAAAACCTGACATTTGCATCAAGCCTTAAATGAAGGGTGGGCAACTTATATGCCAACAGGGACCTGAAATTTCACTGATGAATGACATGGGTTGGGTGGAAATTGTTACAAATGCAGACATGAGTGTGTGTGGTGGTGGGAGTGTTACTCGAATTTACATGATTGTGGCCATGGCCAGACCATTTTATTATAAAGAAAAGCCTAAATCCCATATTTTATGGGAAATATCCAGATTTTAAAAATTTAAACTACAGTATTTTTAAAAATTCCCCAAATCCCTTGGCTAACCACACACGTTGAGGCTACTAACCTTGCCTTAATAGTTTAAAGCAACAGCTCTCAACCTGTGGGTTGTGACCCCTTTGGGGATCGAATGACCCTTTCGTAGGGGGTCACCTAAGACCACCCTGCATATCAGATACTTACATTATGATTCATAACACTAGCAAAATTACAGTTATGAAGTAGCATCGAAAATAATTTTATGCTTGGGGGTCACCACGACCTTAGGAATTAGGTATTAGGAAGGTTGAGAACCACTGGTTTAAAGACGTTCATTAAGAGCCAGGTGCAGTGGCTTCTGCCTTAATCCCAGCACTCTGGTAGGCTGAGGCAGGTGGATCGCCTGAGCTCAGGAGTTCAAGAGTGGCCTGAGCCAGAGCGAAACCCTGTCTCTAAAAAAATAGTCAGGCATTGTGGCAGGAGCCTGTAGTCCCAGCTACTTGGGAGCTGATGCAAAAGGATCTTTTAAGCCCAAGAGTTTGAGGTTACTGTGAGCTGTGATGCCACAGCACTCTACTGAGGATGACAAAGTGAAAGTTTGTCTCGAAAAAAAAAAGGAAAAGAAAAAGACATTTTTAAAATGTACCTCTGTTGTCTCACTGAATCCCAGTAGGAATACTATGAGGTAATTTTTATTATTGCTGTTTTATAATTGTCGGTAATGAGGCTGAGAAGAATCAAGTAATTTTATTTTATTAAGTCATAGCTGGGTACATTAGTGCAATCATGGGGTACAATATGCTGGCTTCATACACAATCTGAAATATTTTCATCAAACTGGTTAACATAGTCTTCATGGCATTTTCTTAGTTATTGTGTTAAGACCTTTATAGTCTACATTTAGTAAGGTTCACCTTCTAAGATGCATGGTAGGTGTGGCCCCACCAATTACCCTCTCTCCACCTATCCTGTCCCCTTTCCTCCCCCCTCTCCTGCCCTCCCTTGCTCCTTTCCCCATATTCTTGTGCTATAATTAGGTTATACCCTTTATATGAAAGCTATAAATTAGTTTCATAGTAGGGCTGAGTACCTTGGATACTTTTTCTTCCATTCTTGAGATACTTTGTTAAGAATATGTTCCAGTTCCATCCATGTAAACATGAAAAAGGTAAAGTCTCCATCTTTATTTAAGGCTTTATTTAAGTATAACATTCCATGGTGTACTTATACCATAATTTATTACTTCATTTGTGGGTCAATGGGCACTTGGGCTTCTTCCATGACTTAGCAATTATGAATTGGGCTGCAATAAACATTCTGGTACAAATATCTTTGTTATAATGTGATTTTTGGTCTTCTGGATATATACCTAGTAGAGGAATTAGAGGATTGAATGGCAGGTCTAATTTTAGATCTGTAAGTAATCTCTAAACATCTTTCCAAAAGGAATGTATTAGTTTGTATTCCCACCAGCAGTGTAGAAGCATTCCCTTCTTTCCACATCCGCACCAACATCTCTGGTTTTGGGATTATGATATGGGCTAATCTTACTGGAGTTAGGTGATATCTCAAAGTAGTTTTGATTTGCTTTTCTCTGATGATTAAGGATGATGAGCATTTTTTCATGTGTCTATAGGCTGTGTGCCTGTCTTCTTCAGAGAAGTTTCTCTTCGAGTCTCTTGCCCACCCTGAGATGGGATCACTTGTTCTTTTCTTGCTCATACGTTGGAGTTCTCTGTGGATTCTGGTTATTAAACCTTTCTTGGAGGCATAACCTGCAAATATCTTCTCCCCTTCTGAGGGCTGTCTGCTTGCTATACTTACTGTGTTCTTAGCTGTGCAGAAGCTTTTTAGTTTGATCAGGTCCTAGTAGTGTATTTTTGATGTTGCTTCAATTGCCAGAGAGTCCTCCTCATAAAATATTCAAGAGTTTTCCCTGCACTTTCTTCTAGTATTTTTATAGTTTCATGTCTTAAGTTTAAGTCTTTAATCCAGTGAGAGTCTATCTTAGTTAATGGTGAAAGGCGTGGGTCCAGTTTCAGTCTTCTGCAGGTCGCCAGCCAGTTCACCCAGCA